>CM044557.2:28086365-28116365 GCA_024416835.2 Perccottus glenii
GATGGAGAAGTTAGTTGGTCGATCCTCACAACATAATCCAGGCTTTGCACCCAAGCCTGGCTATTGCTTCCGGTGTGGAGAGGACGGTCATATTAAAAATCACTGTGACAATGCCCCAAATTTAACTTTGGTGGCAGCCAAGAAAAAACAGTTTGCAGAGAAACAGCTAAAATGGCAGAAGTCAAATTCCCCTGCTGGCCGGTCGTTAAACTAGATGCTGTTCCAGTTACGGGGCGAATCGGAACAACGGAGGACCCACAATGTCCCATAAAGAAGAAACTGGTTGACTGTAAGCAACAGAACCAATCCACACTTGCAGTGCCCAAGGGTTTGGTCGGTTCAAGGTGCACTGCGAATGTGAAGATTTCTGGCCAAGATTTCAATTGTCTCCTTGATACAGGATCGCAAGTTACAACCCTCCCTGTTTCGGTGTACAATTTGTATTTTTCAAATCATCCTGTGAAACTTCTGTGCGATTTGTTGCAGGTTGAGGGAGCTGCCGGCCAAGCTGTTCCGTATCTCGGATACATTGAGTTGACTGTGACATTCCCAAGGGAGTTTTTGGGGCCGATTTTGATGTTGCCACATTAGCACTGGTTGTTCCAGACGTCCGCCAAGAGCAGTCTCCAGTGCTAATAGGAATGAATGCTCTGGAGCCCTTGTATAGCCAGTATATAGACAGTGAAATGTCGAGCTTCCAGCCATCTGCCCATGGCCATCGAGCAGTTCTGAAGCTACTACGGTTAAGGTATAATCAACATCAGTTGGGTATTGACGGAGTGGTGAGGTTGGCTACCAAGGACCCTGTTTCCATTCCATTCTGTGTATAAAAAACTGCTTAGTCAAGGTTTCAAGTCGGTCTAAAGCAGTGTTGTGCCTGAACGCGTTCATTGAACGATAGTTCATGAACTCGTTCATATTTTGGGCGAACGTGAACTGAACGTGCTGTATTACTGCCTGATGAACGTTACTGTGAACTCGTTCATTCTGGTGTCTGTGAACGGCACGCTCTCTCAGGTTAACTTCGTTCAATAGGGTGACAGATTTCTATAGAGCCTTCCAGGCGAAAACCCGGCTAAAACACACAGCAAACGGGTTTTAATATGTAGCGGAAAAACACCAAACCTGGCAACACCAGCCACCTGTGTCGCACCGTCCGCCCGCATGCGTGACGCGTCATCAAAAATAAAAATAAATAAAGCATGGAGGCGACAGCAGCATGTAGTAAGGCGTATGATCATTTAAATTCATTCATGTAACTTGTTTGTTGAACCTGCCTGGTATATTTTCCCAGGATTCCAATATTCTGTTTTAGCATGTGGACAATGGAAAATTATTAAAATTTAAAAACGTTTTCACCTTAATGATTACTGTCCTGTTTTTCTTTGAATAATTCCTCATTAAAAAAGACCATTCAAGCAGCACGTTTTTCCTCATGTTCTTGAGAATGTACTGTAGGGTTGAAAGCTGCAGCTGCTACTAGTGTGGAGTGAATGGACAGCAACAAAGCATTAAAGCAACAATGTCCCCTCAATGCTAATGTAAACCCTGGTTGGATAAGGATTGAAAATTGGATATGAAAATTAAATCTGACGCATAGCTTCATTGTTAAAACTGATAAAATAATTGCTGTATGTGATTCTACTGTATATGGGCTGTGGCAATAATTTTGAAAAATAATAGCTCGCAGCAACATATGGAAAAAAAGAACTGAACTAGTTCATTTTTGGAACTGTGAACTTAGTTCAAAATTTTGAAGTTTGAACTGAACTAGTTCATTTTAAAATTTGTGAACTGAACTTTGAACTAGTTCTTGTAGAAAGTGAACTTTCCCAACACTGGTCTAAAGTTCCAGTTGTTCTCTCTAACGAGACTGATCATGAGGTGACCATTCAACCTCTTAGTATTATTGCAGAGCTTTCTATGTCACCTCAGATTCTAACGCATCGTGTGTCCACATGTCATTCAGCAACAGCAAGTTCTTCAGACACTCTGAAATTTAATTTTGCAGAGTCACCTATTCCTCCGGAGTGGAAGGACAGAATTATTCATAAGTTAAATGAGATTTCAGATGTGTTTTCCCATCATGATTTGGACTTTGGCCACACAGACAAAATAAAACATCATATAAAACTGAGTGACGAGACTACATTTAAGCATCGACCCAGACCCATTCATCCTCATGACATTGAGGCAGTTCGTCAACATCTGCAGGATCTTGTCGAAGCTGGGGTCATTCGCGAATCGGAGTCTCCCTTTTCGTCCCCCATTGTTGTCGTTCGCAAGAAGAATGGTGCCATACGGCTGTGTATTGATTTTCGGAAGCTTAATCTGCAGACTGTCAAAGATGCCTACGCTCTTCCAAACTTGGAGGAGTCATTTTCGGCACTCACTGGCTCTCGCTGGTTCAGCGTTCTTGATTTGAAATCTGGATACTACCAGATTGAAATGGCAAACCAAAAACTGCTTTTGTAACTCCAGTTGGGTTCTGGGAGTTCAATCGAATGCCACAAGGGGTAACAAATGCACCAAGCACATTTCAGCGACTGATGGAAAAATGCATGGGGCACTTGCATCTAAGAGAAGTTTTGGTGTTCTTGGATGATTTAATTGTCTTTTCTGATTCCTTGGAAGAACATGAACAACGATTGCTGCGAGTGCTAAATCGGCTTAAGGAGTATGGGCTTAAACTCTCCCAAGAGAAATGTAAATTCTTCCAGACATCTGTGCGTTATCTAGGTCATGTCGTTTCCGAGAGAGGCGTGGAGACTGATCCCGATAAAATAGTGGCATTAACATCCTGGCCAATTCCAACCACCATAAAGGAGTTGAAGTCCTTTTTAGGATTTTCAGGCTATTATAGGAGGTTTATCAAGGGATACTCTGCCATCGCCAAACCCTTAAATGACCTGACACAAGGCTACGCACCTACTTCTAAAATCTCACGGAAGAAACTGGATACTTCTAGGATCTATGAAACCAGACAGCCATTTGGCAAACGATGGGTACCGGCATGCCAACTTGCTTTTGAGACCTTGATTGAACGATTAACTACTTGCCCAGTCCTTGGGTTTGCAGATCCAAAGAAACCCTACATACTGCATACAGATGCCAGTACCATCGGGCTCGGAGCTGCTCTATATCAAGAGCAGGAGGGTAAGCTTAGAGTTATCGCATACGCCAGCCGTGGTCTGTCCGCAAGTGAGTCGAGGTATCCTGCACACAAATTGGAGTGTTACCGAAAAATTTCACAATTATCTGTACGGGGCCGAGTTCAGGGTAGTGACTGATAACAACCCACTCACTTACCTCTTGTCATCAGCGAAATTGGATGCTGCCAGTCACAGATGGCTTGCTGCCCTTTCTACATATACCTTCAAGCTGCAATATCGAGCCGGAAACCAGAACCTTGATGCAGATGCTCTATCCCGACAACCTTGTAGTCATTCCACTGAATTTCCAATACAGAAAGACTGGGAATTGATTCACAAGTTCACTCAAGACCACACCATTGATTCAGACATTGTCTCGGCCATCTGTAATAGTTGTCTCGAGCGAAACTGTGCGAATGGTAATTTGTTAGAGAATACCATTACCCTTGTCGAATCATTGGGCGTGTCAGCCAAAGCAATTCCTGACTGCTACGCCAGGGAAACCCAGCCTGAACTGTCATCTATTCCCTTGTTGTCACCTCAGGACCTCAGGGAGAAACAACGAGCTAACGTGGTTATCAGAGAAATCATACACCAACTGGAAACTGGAGAGAAAGTCCCCCCGACAGCCAAGAGCTACCTGATCTTGTACTTTTGTTACGAGAACTCAATCGCCTCGAACTGCACGAGGGGATCTTGTACCGGAAAAGACAGAATGGAGAGCAAGTTACGTTCCAGTTGGTGTTGCCTGACGAACTGAGACCCATTGTTCTAACCAGTCTACATGACGACATGGGCCACATGGGCATTGAGCGGACCGTAGACTTAGTGCGATCTCGTTTCTTCTGGCCGCGCATGTCTGCTGATATTGAGGCTAAAGTCAAGACCTGTGACCGGTGTGTACGGCGAAAAGCGCTGCCTGAAAGATCAGTGCCATTGGTTAATATCAAGACCACTCGTCCGTTGGAGTTGCTCTGCATGGATTATTTATCACTAGAACCAGATCGAAGCAATACGAAAGACATTCTTGTAATTACAGACCATTTTACAAAATTTGCCGTGGCCATACCCACTGCAAATCAAAAGGCAAAGACAGTAGCAAAATGTCTATGGGAAAACTTTATAGTTGTCTACGGAATACCGGAGCGTCTCCACACTGACCAGGGCCCTGACTTTGAGTCGAAGCTCATCAAAGAACTTTGCCAACTTGCTGGGATAGTAAAGACAAGGACAACACCATATCATCCTCGACATCATATCAACAGAAAGCCAAATGGAAGGACTTTGTTAAACCCTTAGTGCACGCCTATAACTGTACCCAAAATGATGTTACAGGGTTTACACCTTATGAACTGATGTTTGGTCGTTCACCAAGACTCCCGGTAGATCTGGCATTCGGGTTGCCAGTGCGGGAAGTCCAGTCAACTTCTCATTCCCAATATGTTGAGGATCTGCGATCACGATTGGAGGAGAGCTTTAAATTAGCTTCCAGGAATGCAGCAAAATCCGCAGAGAGGAATAAGATTCGGTTCGATCGACGAGTAACGCCGTCTAAGTTGGAGGAAGGGGATCGAGTTTTCGTCCGTAATGTCAGGCTTCGTGGCAAACACAAGCTAGAAGACAAGTGGGAGCAGAACATTTATGTGGTCGTGAAGGTGCGCCGTGACCTGCCAGTGTACACTGTCCGGCCAGAAAATAATATTGAAGGTTCGACTCGGACACTTCACAGAGACCTCCTTCTCCCATATCCATTCCTCCCAGCCAAGGAAGTCAAAGTCCCTTTTACAGCCACTCCAACCCGTCGAATTCAAACTCGAAACCAGGGGCCTGTTACTATGCATTCAGAGGAAGAGCTGAATGATGACGAGGATGATTGGGACTTACCACCAGTCTTTGTACGGCCACCGGAAATGGCGTTTAAGTATGTGTATCCTGCTGGAATTGAGCCTTCACCTCATTTTGTTGATTCTGCAATTGGGCCCTCAGCCCAAATTCCTGTGAGTCCAGTGTTTCAGCCACTACATGCTCACTTACCTGATGATGGGGAGTCTTCTGCTGTGTCCAACGCCGAGGAACCTGATGTTGAGCCCGGGGTTGAATTGCTCGAGCCCACACCATCTAGAATCCCACCAGAGGAGACTAACTTACCTGAAGAAGAGCCTGAGCTCTTTGGCCGGGCAGAGACATCCCCCTGCCAAACTGATTCTTTGCTCAAGACCTCCGAGCCACTTGTTAGTTTGGTGGCCTCACCTAGTGTTATAAATCACATAGATGAATCGGACTCAACTATCAGTTCAACTCGACAGCGCCAACCACCTAATCGCCTCCAGTATGCATCTTTAGGTAACCCGCTGATCTCAGTTGTACAGACGCTCTTCGATGGTTAATAAAAGCTTATAGCGACGCAGTAGTACCTCGAGAAGAAAGCGATGTTTTGCACCCTCAGGTTTATGATGTTTAGCATGCACCGGGAGTTGCATGACTTAAAGGGGGAGGATGTAACCCAGGTGATGAATCATGAATCTGGTCTTTTCATTCATTTAATGGGTTAACGAGTTAATATTGTGTAGTTCTGTCGTGAGACTACTATGCCGGGGCACATGGGGTAATGGGACCAATCACGATGCTGCTATAACTTACGTCATGTTGTCACGGGGCAAATACAACAAATTAAAATCCAATATAAACCCGCGGTGATTCAGTTTAAAGAGACGTAGTGGGAAGCTAGATGTTGAATACGCTACAGGAGTCGTCTACCGCGATCAAGCCTGTGCTAAACATACTTGCGTTGATCTGTAAACTGCGGAAATGGGTTGGCTTGATGGCAAGCTAATGGAGCAGGCCTAAAGCCTAAAGACAGTCTGAAGAGTTGCTTATCCCTCTGCTGGGCCGGTAGGGGGCTCCTAGTAGCCCACAAACTACACTTCTTTCTCTCACTCCTCAAGTCAGAGTTGGTTAGTAACCTACTGACTAACAATTGTCCCTACCCAAACTCTATGGCACATACATAGAAGGACTACTCAAATTGTGGGGCTGACGATGTGCTTTGTGACTTTTTTCTTCCTCATACTGGTTATGGAGATTGACCAGTGGATGTACGGATTGTGCTGAACTTGTGTGTGTTTTGTTGAATGGCCAATTGTTTTGTCTTATGTAGTATTGTTACATGTTGTCTGTTATCCCTTTAATAATATATGATACCAAAATAGAACTCAACCTTGTCAGTCTCTGTTGCTCCCTCCTTGAGTGAATCCTAGTCTTCTGATTACTAGCCTAATTTTATAGCTTTTGTAACAATTTACTCCAACACATAGGTTACACACTTCACTCCAAACTCACATGGACATCTGAGGCTAACTCTGCATTTACTAATTTGAAACTGCTATTACAGACAGCCCCTGCATTGGCATTGCCTAACCCTGACAAGCCTTTCTTCCAATTTGTTGACGAACGTGATGGTTGTATGAATTCTGTTCTCGCCCAAAAACAGGGACAGCTTCTGAAGCCTGTGGGTTACTTCTCTACACACCTTGATCCTGTTGCTAGAGGCCACCCACCATGTCTCCGTGCTTTAGCGGCCTGTGAAGCAGCAATAATTGCCTCTCGTCCCTATGTAGGCTACAGTTATCTCACCCCTTTTGCTCCACATGCTGTCTCCAACATTCTGACTGAACAAAAGACAGCTCACTTGACCCCTGCTCGTCAGCTACGTTACAACACCACCCTTCTGAACCTACCGAATGTTGAGGTTAAACGTTGTAACACTCTCAACCCTGCTACACTCCTGCCTCTTTCAGAGGAGGGAGAACCTCACTGTGGTCTCTCTGAACTTGACCTTATCTGTCTGCCAAGGCTTGATTTGACTGACCTCTTTCTAATCCTGAACTCATTTTTATGTAGATGGTTCAGCTTCCAAGGACCCAACCACTGGCGCTGCACACGTTGGATATGCAGTTGTGGATGATCATGCAACAGTGACGTCATCTCCTCTCAGTCCTCGGTTATCGGCGCAAGCAGCAGAACTAATTGCCCTGACCAAAGCCTGTCAATTGGCATCTGGTAAAACAGTTAACATTTACACAGACAGTCAATATGCATTTGGTGTTCTACACAACCACACAGCACTTTGGTGCCACAGACAATTCCTCAAATCTGATGGCAAACCCATTTCACACAAAGATTTGATTTCTGATCTCTTAGATGCAGTGCTACTCCCATCCGCAGTGGCAGTATGTAAGTCTTCTGCACATACCTCTGCCAAAGATACAGTCTCTCTAGGTAATGCACGAGCAGACGCAGCTGCAAAAGCAGCGTCACTCACACCCTACGTTGTTACATTACTCTCCCAGACAACGGATCAAACCTGCACCCACTTTGACATTGTTTCACTTTCGGATTTGGCTCGCATCTCCACTCCAGCAGACAAAGCTGCTTGGAAAAAGAAAAACTGTACAATCACAAATGGTGTTTGGATGGGCCCCCTTTGGCAATCCATGTCTTCCTCAAGCCCTCTTCCTGCCTTTTGCAAAATTGATACATGGCGTTGACCATGTATCAAAGGAGGGAATGAGAAAAGACCTTCAAAGACATTGGTTTACTGTGGGGTTTAACAAATTTGCTGAAGATTTTTGCTCAAAATGCTTCATCTGCTTAACCAACAATTCTAAAGGTAACCCCTACAACAAAACAGACGTTGGAGGTCACAAACCCACCTCCAGGCCTTTTGGCCACATTCAAATGGACTTCATTGAGTTAACACCCTGCGAAGGCAAGAAATACTGTCTTGTAATAGTCGACATGTTTTCAAAGTGGGTAGAAGCATTCCCAACAAAACACTGCACTGCTGACACAGTAGCAAAAATCCTCTTAAGAGAAATAATTCCTCGCTGGGGACTTCCGAACCTAATTACGAGTGATCATGTAGCATGGCCGATAGTACTTGGCCAGACCCAATGATATCTTATTGTATTTCACTCTCTAATGTTCTTGCTGATATCAGATCCCAGGTGTTTGATTCCCTGCCCAAACCGGCCACCCACCAGTTCCACAAACTCCAGCCTGGCGACTACATCCTGGTGAGAAACCTGAGGAAGCGCAGCTGGAGAGACAAACCCTGGTGTGGGCCCTATCAGATCCTGCTCACGACCCACACGGCTGTGAAGGTTGCAGAAAGAGCCCCATGGATCCATGCACAACACTGCAAGAAGATTCCTCCACCTGACCAGCTCGTCAACAGCTTCCCCCACTGTCAAAGAGGGGACACAGTGAATGATCACAAAAGTAAGAGGCTTGTCCCAAGAACAAGTTCCTACGTGGGAAATCTGAGGTGAGACCTTAGCTCTACCTCCACCGTTGACTACGTGGGAGATCTGAGGTGAGACCTTAGCTCTACCTCCACCGTTGACTACGTGGGAAGACTGGGGTGAGATTTCCGCTCACCTCCTCCGCTGAAACTGCTCTGGCAAACGCAGTTCAACGTTGAGACCAGTGCCGAGAGCTGGTCCCACCTACAATCAAGTTTATGACAGACTCTGTACCACCTGAAGAAATAGAGCCGACCGTTTTCAGCAAATTCAACAGCTTAAATATAACATCTGACACATACTCATCTGTCCCACAGTTCCTCACATCACTGACAACCAGTTTCATACTGACAAATATATATATATATATATATATATATATATATATATATATATATATATATATATTGGTTTCTTTGTTGCATTTAAAATAGCTCTAATGATTAAAGATTTATTAAACAATCATTACATGTCAATCTTATGATAACTGCTTAATTTTATTTTATTGGTTACTATAATTTTATTATTGCTATTATTGAACAGATCTTTGATTATTATGTATGTATGTGTAAGCCTCATGTAATGTTCTTTATTCAATTTTGAAATATAGTCACCAAAGCAATCACAGCTAATCAACTTTGAAATCTGATTTAAATTTTTGTTATTTTAGAAACGCCAAGGCTAAAATTGTGGACTTACAAGGGGTGTTTTTAATCTTTCATTAATGCTTTCTTTGAGGTAAAATCTTAATTGACTTGAGGGTTTTTCAGTTTTACAAAGTGATTTGTTTTATAAATATTTTTCATCTAAAGCATATGTCTAACCTTAGTGAGTTGCGCCGCCTGTGAGGGAGGGGCTGTGGTGTTCTTTTCCCAGCGTTAGGTCAGCTACTGATAGTATGAAATGTTTCTGCTTGATTTAGTCAGCCCTCGGCTGGGTTTTTCAGCTGTAGTTCAACTCACAAAACTAAGGTTAATTCGATTTATGTTTTGTAACCTAATTGAGTTTTGATTGATTTTGGTTGATCAATTGTGTTTGATCAAAAGGAGGGAATTGTAATGGGAAAATGATCTTTTCCTCTTTCACACACTTGTTTCTTTTTTATTTGTCCTTGACCACAGCAGAATGATATGCGCACCATCTGTATGTAATGTTTTCAAACTGATACAATTGTCTTATACAGAGACAACTCTGTTTTCTGGGAAAACCAGTAAAATGCTGATTCATGTTAGACGACTCACTCTCTGTTAGCCAGTGTTTCATTTCTCTTATCTGCTGTGATTTCAGTATAAATTCTAAGCCTGTCTACTTATCAGGGGATTGCTCATGTAACTCTGTACAGACAGACTTGCATGTCCATTCCACCTTTTGTACAAAAGATGACTCTGAACTCTTTTTACCTTTTTCCTTAAATAAATCACCAAAAGACATCTGTTGTTTTCTCTCAACCTTATTCCACAATAATATATATATATTTTTTTCAACGACATCTTCATCTTCTGCAGAACTGCCAACAGACTAACTCTGACTTTTTAAACACACAAGACACATAAAACTTGATGAAAAAATAAGAATAAATCTAAAAGGCAGTTCGTACGAGAAGTTTGCTCTGTGACCAATCACAAACAGCAACAGCACCAGTCGACTTACATAGTGCATATTTCTTCAACTTTTATTATTTATATGTTTATTTAGCAAAAAACATTGTTCCAGCTTCCAGAGGCCATCGAGCTGAGAGCTAATGCAGACCTGGTCCCAAACACACAACAGACAGAGACAAACAGAGAAACAAACTCATTATTGAGTATTATTAAAATAATTATTTGGTTCGGATCACAAACGAGACGACGGAGACCGTACATGGTAAATTTAGAAATGGTAGACCGGTTTAATTCTTGCAAGATTGAACCTAATCAGACACATGCAACAATGGTACATGGTGATGTGTTTAACCTGTTTACAGCACATGAAGTTTTTATAGGTGTACATTATGTCCCTCTCAGCTCCAGGGTCGAGGATGGACGTGTAATGAGCTGAAGTGTCAGTCACAGATGTGAATAAGTTTACGTGTACATGTCAATAAGTGTACAGGACAGAGTGTCCCTGAACAATGATGTAGTGCAAAGTCATGTCTTTGTCTAGTTTGGATTAGCCTGGAGCCAATAGGAGATACAGCTAAAGACATGAAGTCATACTTGTATGTGGATAAGCACATAAACTGGAGCAGGAGTGAGAGCATAATATATAATATAAAATTACTATGACAATCTCCATTAAAACCCTAAAATGCCAGACTTGATTGACAGTTGACAGTTGATTAGGGAGGAAGGTGAGAGTGAGGAATTTGTTTGAGAGGTAGAGCTGGTGTCATCAGTGTAGCAGTGAAATTCAATGTGATGTTTTCAGAAGATGTGACCAAGGGGGAGAAGGTAGATGATGAACAGTAGGGGCCCTAGTACCGAGCCCTGAGGTACACCTGTGGTGACGGGGACAGGATGGGAGGTGAAGGATTTGAGCTGGATGAGTCCTGCGTCCTGAGAGGTAAGAGTGGAACTAAGTGAGGGCTGCGTCTGTGATGCCGACAGAGGAGAGTCTGTGCAGAAGGATGGAGTGTGAGATGATATCAAAGGCTGCAGTTAGATCGGGCAGAAGGAGGATGGAGAGTGAGCCGGAGTCAGCCGAGAGGAGAAGGTCATTAGTTATTTTAAGGAGGGCAGTTTCAGTGTGGAGGGGACGGATTGAACTTTTTCATAGAGATTATTGGAAGATAAGTAAGTGTGAATTTGAGCAGCGACAGTTTTTTCCGATATAATTGCGATAAAAGGATGATTAGACATAGGGTGAAAGTTATCAAGGTTGGTGTGATCTGAACCAGGTTTTTTGAGTATGGAAGTGACAGCAGCAGTTTTGAGAGCGGAGGGAACAGATCCAGAGAGGAGGCGTGAATAATGTTAGTGATGAGAGGGGACAGAGAAGGTAATGTGGCTTTGACGAGGACAGTTGGGAGTGGGTCCAATTTGCAGGAGGAGGATTTAGATTTTTGAATTTAAGTTGAAATTTTGTTAACAGAGGGAAGGGAGAATGTGGAAAGGGGCAGAAGGGGGGTGAGTTGGTGGTGAATGTGGTAAATTTTTGATATAAAAAAATTGTGTATTACAAAAGTCTGAGGAGTAAAGGTGAGTGCTTTGTAATGTTAGCAATAAGTGAGAAAAGAGCCTTGGAGTTACCTTGATTTGAATTTATTAAACTGGAGTAGTGTGTGGATTTGTCTTTGGAAATGCAGTCTCTGTAGTGGAGAGTATGGTTTGAGGACATGTCCTTGTGCACAGTAAGTCCAGTTTTTCTGTATAATCTTTCCAGTTGCTGTCCTTTTAACGTCTGAGTTCTGGAGTGAACCAGGATGCGGAGTAAATGAGACAGATCTCGTTTTGAGTGGAGCAAGATTATTTAGGATGCTACGGAGGTGTGTGTTGTAGTGTGAGATTAGTTGTTCAGGGGAGTGAAGGTTGTCTGTACAGGGGAGGTTATCGATGTGGAAGGATAAAAGTCAATGTCCTTGATCTTGTGAAAATTTATAATGCGTGGGGGGTTGGATTTGGATAGTGACAGATTAATATTGAATGAGAGCAGTGAGTAATCAGAGAATGGGAGGTACTTTACAGTCAGTAAGTGTAATGCCAGAGCAGCAGATGAGATCCAGAATATGTCCTTTTGTGTGTGCATGTGGGAAAACTGACAAATTGTTAAAACTGTCCAAACAGGATAAATCTTTAGTGAGAGTGTTCCTGACAATGTCACCTTCTAAAGTTTCAGCTGACGTACAGACATCCTCACATTATCCTGAAGAATAAATGTTAACAATTTCTCAAACCTGAACATTTAAGTAGTAAAAGTGAAGTTTTGGCTTTCTTAAGAGAATATCTACATGTACACCATTATTAGGCAACCATTAGTGTCTGACTTATTATGCAACTAAATGAAAAACAACTTGTGTGTCTTGTTCAGAGGTGGTTGGGTTTCAGCCTTTCTTACCTTGGCCATGTCTCTGAGAACTGAACACCTCGTACTTCTTGACACTCCAGGTAGGTTGCAGTTGTGGAATATGGGAGCACTGGAGGATAATGGGGTCCTGGTAGCTTCACGTTCGATTCTGCATCTTTTTTTCTCGACACGTTTCTTGCGACACTGTCGACTATTTGCCACAAAACGTTTGATGGTTCTGTGATCACGCCCCAATATCTTAGATATTTCAAGAGAGCTGCATCACTGTGAAAGACTTTTTACAACTTTTGACTTTTCAGAGTCAGTTAAATCTCTTTTTGGGTCCATTTCTCCTGAAGAGAAGAATCTGCATAATACTTATGCACACCTTAATCTAGGGTGTTGATCTCCTTAGGCCACACCCTCCTCGTTACACAAACATCACCTAATATGCATTCAATCCAATAAAGATTCAAGTTCATACAGCTTGGAGTTGGAAATTATGGATAAAATGATGATATGGTCAAAATAATCACTTGCCTAATAATTGTGCACACAGTGTATGGAGCAGCTGAGTTTCCGTCCCTGTATGTTCGCAGATGTTCTCATTTGCTGACTTTCATTTATAAATATATTCTTGGGCTCTGCACATACATGCGTAAAAACCAACAACAGTGTGCTCTGCGTTCTCAGAAGAACATACTGATGGTGGCTAGAGTCAGAACAGAGTTGGGTAAGGCAGTATTTCAGTCGCTGGCCCCTGTGCATGAACTGCAAAAGAACTTGAATCTATCTGAACTTGTGACTTTAGGAAAATTTAAATCTATTCTAAAGAAGCGTGAACTCAATGAACTTGGTAAATGTAACTGTTTTTAAACTTGCACAAACAATTTTTTTAATGTTATTAATAATATTTTGTAATTATTGATTGTAAATATTTTTAATTGTGTTTTTGTTAATGTCTTGTATTTGTCAGAAACTGTATGTAATGCTGTCGTCTTGGCCTGGTCACTCTTGGAAAAGAGACTTTAATCTTAATAAAGGTATTACCTGCTTAAATAAAGAATACAATGAAAAGAGTTGGATTCAAGTCGAGTCCAAGTCGGGTCCAAGTCAAAAATAAAACTTTATTAAGTCCAAGTCAAGTCTACAAAGTTAGTAACAAATCAGAATACTTACGTGGGCTCAAAACTGTGGCATTGTAATTATGGCATATTATTTCTGTCAAAAATAATTAAAATACAGGCTACAGAACCCAAAGGTCCTTCTCAATAAACAAGAACAAACTGAAAGAATGATCCATGTGGTGTACTTTAAATATTACTGGTTAAGAACTTTACTTTTGTTTTAAATTAACTTCTGTGTCCACAATAAAGTCATCTACTGCAGATAATCCTCTCACTCTACATAAGTACCACCTACAGGTCAACTGCAAAAACATTAGGAATGTCACTTTGAAGCAACACTTCGACTGGACTGGTCTGTAGGAGCTCAGAAAACCTGCAGCTGGTGTGAGCTGGTCTTCCTCCTGAGGATGACTTCAGTTCTCTCTGGTTTGATCTGACTCTGAAAGGAACAGTGTTTAAAATGACAGCAGCACAATAATCATCTCATAAATAAATACAAGTCATTATCCTCCTCCTCACTTTATTTTGTAGGACAATCTTCAACAACACTCTTTTCCTGACAGGTGTCTAGTTTCTAAAATGTGATGAACATTTGAAACAAACTGTGGCTGAAGCCCTTCCTCCAAAAAGAGGCGGAGCTTGAAACCAGCCCAACTACAGGAAGAACTGGTTTAATGTATCATAAACTGAACTGACGACATGAGAATTACAGACAACAACCTCAGAGGAGTTTTTAACATGGAGTCAGCTCTGTGTCCACTGCTCTCAGCTCTGATTCTGCTCCTGTGTTCTTCCCAGAGTGTAAAGGACAAGACACAGTGACCCAGACACAACCAGATGTCACTGCCTCTGAAGGACTCTCAGATAAAATACTCTGTCACTTTAAAACTAGTTACCCAAGATACACTCTGTTCTGGTACAAACAAGAAGGAAACAATGCTCCAAAATACATGTTGAAGAAAACCAAATCCGGATCAGACTGGTATCCAACAGAGAAATCTTCAGAATTTGATAAAGACCGGTTTGAAGCTGAAATAGACAAGAACTCATTTGATCTGAAGATCCAGGAGCTTGATGTGAGTGACTCTGCTGTGTACTACTGTGCTGTGGAGCCCACAGTGACAGGAAACACCAAAACTCTGAACAAAAACCTCTGGAGCAAAGACAACACAATACTGCACTAGCTCCACTAGAGGGAGACACTGAGACACAGCTGTGACTCTGACTGAAACTGTCTGATTCTTTAAAACTCATGTTATCACTCCAACATTAGTGCAGTTACAGCTTGTACCTTCAGGGCAGATTCAAGAGGGCCCTGTGCAAAGAACACAGCTTAACACCATTTGTCTCAGTTTCATAAACACATCAAAATAATGTTTGTCTAAGTCAAAGAAATACCTGCCTTTAGCTCACAGATAAAAACAAATGTAATATTTCAATCCTATAGAACTCTCTGACAATGTTTCATATTCTCCCAAATATTCAGCAGAGAGAATAAATGTTTAAAATACATTATTTAGTTCCTTGAGCCAATGTCAACATTTCTGGTCAAAGCCTGTATTCCTGCTCTGAGTCTGCACATAACTCACATTATAAAACATTACCTTGACGTCCTGTATTTTTACCTCTTCACTCAAGATGGCTGCTGTCACATTCATCCTGAAGAAATATGACCTGGACATAAAAGAGCTCTCCAACTACCGGCCGATCTCCAACCGTTCTTTTCTGAGTAAGATCCTGGAGAAAGCAGTGGCTGGTCAAATCCAACAACACATGTCCAACCATGAGCTCTTTAGACCATTTCAGTCAGAATTCAGACTCTTCCACAGCACCGAGACAGCCCTCATCAAAATCACCAACGACCTCCTCAGAGCTGCAGATTCCAGACACATCACTGTATTCATCCTCCTCGACCTATCAGTGCTTTTGACACCGTCTCCCACTCCATCCTCCTCGAACGTCTCTCCAAAAACCTCAGACTCTCTTCTGGTTTCACTCTTACCTCTCTGACAGACAACAGTTAGCTTCAATCAACGGTTCCTGCCTTCTACCATCCCCCGTTCATCAAGGTGTACCACAGGGCACAGTTCTTGGACCACTGCTCTTCATCACATACATGCTCCCACTTGGACAGATCATACAGAAACATGGACTCCATTTTCACTCATACGCCGACAATCCTCAGCTGTACATCCCCTTTAAGCCCTCTGCCAAATCCCCTGCTAAGTCCCTCTCCCACTGTGTTATGGACTGGCAGATAACCCAAATGCAGACACACGGTAGTTAACTCAAAAACAGATTTATTGAAAACAAACTTAGGAATAGCGAGTTCTTTGAGGATAGCGAGGTACAGCAGGAGAAGACCGGGGCTGGGCTGGAACGGGACTGACGACGGGACTTGACGGTTCAGGAGAAGGCAGAGGCGGAACGGGATCAGGACTGATGGCAGGACTGGAAGGATCTGAGATGAACAAAAGAACAGGTAAGTAAGCATAAGTACAACAGGAAATTCAAGCGCGAGACGTATTACTAACTGTAGTAAGTGTTACGATCTGGCATCGAGGAGCAGGATGCGGTGCTTCTTAAACTCTGTTGATTACCCACGTGGATCAGATTGTCTCTCTTTGCCGGCGCTCCCGCACACCTGTTTCCACTCTGTGAATCTGTAGGGGCGGGGGAGCCGGAGGCGGACTCCGCAGGCAACTGGGCAGAGTCCCGAGCCACCGTGACACACTGCCTCTCTGACCTCTGGACTTGGCTTAGATCCATCTTCCTCCAGTTCAACAGCGACAGAACAGAGCTCATGTTTGTGGCCTCCAGACCACAGCTTCAGAAGGTCTGACATCTGGTGCTTATACCATCTGCCTGTCACCATCAGTCTGCCACCCGGGTGTCTTCCTGGATCCCACTCTTTTGACCTCCACATACGATCAGTGACTAAATCAGCCTTCTTTCACCTCCGCAACATCTCCCTCCTCCGTCACTCGGTCCTGGACTCAGTGGCACAAATACAAGCCTTTGTAATGTCACGTCTGGACTGTTGTAACGGAGTCCTGTCCAGGATCAGTCAGAAGCTCCAGGACAGGCTCCAGTACAAAACTCAGCTGCCAGGGTCCTCACACAGCCCAGGCCCTGGAAACACATCCCCCCCACACTCCTCCGTCTACATCCAGTACAAGACCCTCCTCCTCACCTTCACACGTGACAGAGTGGTTAGCACTCCTGCCTCACAGCAGGAAGGTTGTGAGTTCAAAACCCGGCCGACTCAAACATTCTTGGCCGACTCTATTCTTTCTGTGAGTCTTTTCTTGTGTTACCGTGGGTTCTCTCCGGGTACTCCGGTTCCTACCACCATCCAAACACATGCATGTACAGGTTAATTGACAAATCTAAAGTGTCCCTAGTGAATGAATGTGAGAGTGAATGGTTGTCTGTCACTGTCTGTCTCTAAATGTTAGCCCTGCGACTAACTGGCCACTGTCCAGGGTGAACCCCGCCTCAGGCCCAAAGCTGCTGGGATAGGCTCCAGTCACCCGCGACCTCGAACGGGACAAAGCTTTAGAGAAAATGAATGAATGAATGAATAATAACAGGTCTGTTTCTCAGAGTCCTTGGACTGAACAAAACAGTTACAGTCGATGTAGAAGCCTCAGTTAAATCCATCTGCTCAGAGTCATCACAGCTCCTTCTCAGAGAACTACTGCCTAAACCCAGACTGAATTAAACAAATGAAGCAGGAAAACTGTTTTGTGAAAGAAACAGGAAAAACAAGATTCAGAGTCACAGTAAACGGAAATAAAGACTGTGGCTGAAAGTGACTAAAAACACAGGTGTAAACTTTAAATAGAACATGACTTTGGCATTAATCTTTTATCTCCTTTTGAGGCAGATACAAGAGAAGTGACAATAAGAAAACCACAAGAAAAAAGGAGAGAGATGTGGAGGAGGAGCCAAAGTGTAACTGAGGAACAGAGCCAAACAGACACAGACAGCATTTCAGTTTTTAACATGGAGTCAGCTCTGTGTCCACTGCTCTCAGCTCTGATTCTGCTCCTGTGTTCTTCCCCAGAGTGTAAAGGACAAGACACAGTGACCCAGACACAACCAGATGTCACTGCCTCAGAAGGACTCTCAGATAAAATACTCTGTAACTTTCAAACTAGTTACTCAAGTTACACTCTGTTCTGGTACAAACAAGAAGGACACAATGCTCCAAAATACATGTTGAAGAAACCCAAAACAACAACACGCTGGGGTGAGACATATAAATCTCCAGAGTTTAAAGAAGATAGGTTTGATGTGGAAACAAAGGAGAACTCGTTTGATCTGAAGATCCAGGAGCTTGATGTGAGTGACTCTGCTGTGTACTACTGTGCTCTGAGGCCCACAGTGACAGGAAACACCAAAACTCTGAACAAAAACCTCTGGAGCAAAGACAACACAATACTGCACTAGCTCCACTAGAGGGAGACACTCACTGTGAAGCTTCAGACTAAACACAGACGCAGCAAACCCAAGTGTCAGTGTCAGAAACTAAGCAGACTTCAGAAACTTCACATGAGGATCACTCAGCTGTGTTTTGGACATGTTTCCTTTAATGGCAGCACTGCTCCTGCTTTTGTTGAGTGGTAAGTCTTATTTAAACCTATGTTCACACTTTATTACATCCACTGAACACTTACTGAAGCACAGAGCAAGAAGCAGCAGGAAATATGTTTCTAACTTCTACATTCATTTGTTTTCATGTAGGAGTCAAATGTGAAGAACTCACTCCAATAAAGACTGAGGTCTACAGTTTAGAAGGAGCCTCTGTCTCTGTGGAGTACTCTTATCATAAAGATCCAACTTCCATTGATTATTTCTTCTGGTATCGACAAGATCCTGGAAAACCTCCAGAGTTTCTGATTTCACATTCAGGAACAGGAGTTTTATTTAACAATATATCTTTAGAATTTAAGTTTAAAGTGAAGGAAAAGCATCTCCATCTGCTGCTGTCCTCTGCTGCAGTGAGTGACTCTGCTGTGTACTACTGTGCTGTGAGGCCCACAGTGACAGCAAACCCACAGTCTCTGAACAAAAACCTCTGGAGAGAAAACAGCACAATACTCCACACATCCACTAGAGGGAGACACTTTACATTTTTAGTCAGTTGTCGGTGGTTGTAGATCCAGGAGCTGTTCTGTTGGATCAGACCAGATAAACAAAACTCATCAGAACTAATGTCTGCCATCGACAGAAACACAAACTTTCATATTAGTCCATGAAATTAGGGCTGGGCAATAATATTTTGAACAATATCAGAGATGTTTCTTGCTAAAGCACTGCTCTGTCCGTTCTGTTGTGTCTGAGGCTGAAAATGTCTGAGGAGACTCTGCAGACGATAAAGACACTAATAATCCCCAGAGACAGGCGTCATGTTCCTCTGTGATGCACTGATTTAATGAAGTGGAGGAATCTGACCTAAACATGAACAGAGTAGAGTCTGTGTGATTGAAGACAAGAATTCAAGTGCTTTGATTTAACTGAGGCTTTTTGTGTCTTTAACCAGACTTTATGTGTAGTGTACATGAGACCAGAGCTGGTCCAAAGAGACAGAAACTAAAAACTAAAAAGATCTAACCTACATTCTTGTACTGTCACTCTCTGGGGACGCTCACTGTGATGGAAGGAATAAAAAAGACATGTTTTTGTTTTGACAAAAGCTGAACTGAATAATTTTTTTATTGATTTCGTCCAGCCCTACATCTGTTGTCTTGTTTTCTGTCCCACATGTCAGTACTGAGCTGGGTAAAAAGGCCTTTGTTTATTCTGCTCCCTTTACATGGAATTTGCTGCAGAACAACTTAAAACTTAGTAAATTGATTCCTTTGAGTGCTTTTAAGTTAAGAATGAGATGTTTTGAATTGGACTCCCTCACGTGTCAATGTTTTTAATTGAGATTTTCTTTGTGTGTCTTTGTATGTATGTAATGATGTGATGTAATTCAGCTGCCTATCTTGGCCAGGTCTCCCTTGCAAAAGAGATTTTTAATCTCAATGGGCTTCTCCTGGTTAAATAAAGTATAAATAAAAAAATAAAAATCAGCCCATTTTACTGCAGCTTTTTAAGATTCTACTGAAAAATATGACCTGTTCTTGTCACAAAACAAACACAGACATGTTTTAGAAGGACATCCACAGGCCCCTCATCACCGAGAGATCTTCTGTTCAACTACAGCCTCAACATGGACTAAATCACAAACGTACAATAAAACACCTGGAGACTGTTTAGATCCAATCAGAGCGGCTGGCCTATAGAGGGCGATAGAACGCCTTCCTCCCTGATTAAAACTATGCCTAAAGAAATAGAAAAGTATACAGTCACAAATATAGGCCTAATCTATCCAGGGTTATATGTAAGTATTAGTATATAATATATATTATTTAAAAAGTGTGCACATAATCAATCTTTATTTGTTTAACACTTTACAAAAAACAAAAGGAAGACCAAAGTACTTCAGATTTAAAACAGAACATTTGAAAATATAAAGACATTTAAAACAATAACCAAATAAAAAATACACAATAAGAGACAAAACAAGGTTATAAATCTGAAAGTGAAGCAGTGCTACAGTGTGTTAGAAGCCAGTCTAAATAAGTCAGTCTTTAACCTGGACTTGAACAGAGCCAGGTCAGTGAGAGCACAGAGGTCACAGGTCATGTGTTCCAGAGTTTAGGAGCAGCAACATAAAATGAACGATCGGCCCACTGCTTGTACTGGGACCTCGGAACAACTCATCTCATCTGGTCAGCCGACCGGAGGGCTGGGACGGTCCACAGTCAAACTTTCAGAGAAACAAAGTGGCACAAGGCCGTTAAGAGCTTCAAAAACAAACATTCAAATATAAAAATGAACACAGCAACAAACTGGGAGCCAGTGGAGGGAACAGAGAACTGGGCTGATGTGTCTGTGTCTGGATGTGTTTGTTCAGAGACGAGCAGCTGCAGTTTGTTCCAGTTGCAGACGATGGAGTGAGGACTGTGATAATGTCTTTTGTCTGTTGCATGTCACATTGAAGCTCGCTGAGCCGCTGTTGGATGGACTCTGAGACGAATGAACCAATCACATTTAGAGAAACAAAAGACAGACACAACATGAACCAATCAAATAGCTCCATCACTCGTTCCACTGTAAACAGCGTAAACACTGTAAAAACTGTAAACACTGTAAAATTTTATAAACTGTAAAACTTTAAATACCTTAAACATTGAAAACACTTTAAACACTGTAAATACTGTCTCTACGACCAGCACGTGATGAATGTAAATGTGTCTCTGTGAGGTTCTGTGTGCAGCCAGTGTGACGTGGGCTTTATAGTGACGTAGTGATGCATTCACAGACAGCTGTTTCCTTCAGGTTGGGCTTGAGCAGCTTGTGTTTCTGTCATAAAGACTCACTGTATGGCCTCTGTACCATCTCCTGCTCAGTGGCCTCTCACTGCAGACATGAAGCACTGGCTGAGAAACCTCCTGCTGCTGACTCTCTGGATAGGTAACTCTTTAAACCTACTGACTCTTCTCCTCCAATCAATCATCTTTATTGATCCATGTCTTCCTCTTCCCCAGAGTGTAAAGGACAAGACTCAGTGACCCAGTCAGAACCAGATGTCACTGCCTCTGAAGGACTCAGCACCACTTTACACTGTAACTTTCAAACCAGTGACACATATCCATATCTGTTCTGGTACAAACAAGAAACTGGAGGTGTTCTGAAATACATGCTGAGAAAAATTAAGAATTCACCCACCGCAAAATCTCCAGATTTCAATAAAGACAGATTTGAAGCTGAAATAAATGGAAGCTATGTTGGACTAAAGATCCAGGAGCTTGATGTGAGTGACTCTGCTGTGTACTACTGTGCTCTGAGGCCCACAGTGACAGGAAACACCAAAACTCTGAACAAAAACCTCTGGGGCAAAGACAACACAATACTGCACACATACACTAGAGGGAGACACTGAGACACAGCTGTGATTGTAGATCTCACTTCAATTATGCAGTGCAGCTTTCAACAGAGTCGACAGATAAAACAATTCAATTTTACACAAATATGATTTGAAGTCTAACAGAAAGTTAGACACAAAGTGTCAAAGTGTCTTTACATAACAAATGTACATTGAACATGATGTTACCCTGGTATACATAAACCATACACAGTAGATTCAAAACATTATTTCTCTCTGACGATAATTATGATCCTACTTCCTTTTTTTCAATGAAAATTGTTTTGTCAAAACAATAACACAGAAAACCCTCCCTTTCCGTTCAGCTCTCGAGGAAAACAGCAGAAAAACTCACAGAGAAACAGAAAACTGAATCTTCCCTCACAGTCTGGATCCATGCACGCTCATGCGTGTCGGCGACACAGTGGAAGAGTGGTTAGCGCTCCTGCCTCACAGCAAGAAGGTCCTGGGTTCGATTCCCATCCAGGGCAGGGCCTTTCTGTGTGGAGTTTGCATGTTCTCCCTGTGTCTGCGTAGGTTTCCTCCGAGTACTCTGGTTTCCCCTACCACCAAAAACATGTACAATAGTCTCCCCCAAACACACATGGGGCCAGGACTCCTCTGCAAAAGAGATTTGTAATCTCAGTGGGACTATCCTGGTTAAATAAAGGTTAAATAAAAAAAATAAAAATGTCTTTATTGAACAAACTCATTTCGTCAAAATGGCAGTGGAAAAAGGAAATGAACCCTTAGAATTAACAACTGGTTGACCCCCCCCACCCCCTGACACTTTGGCAGCAATAACCTCAACCAGGTGCTTCCTGTAGCTGTGGATCAGACCTGCACATCGTTGAGGAGGATTTTTCGCCCATTGTTCCTGTAGAACTGCTTTAGCTCCGTCATATTCTCTGGACGTCTCATGTTTATGACCCTCTTCAAGTCAGTCCATTACATCTCTGTTGGGTCGAGGTCTGGGCTCTGACCTGGACACTCCAAGTTTTTCTGAAGCCATTCTGTTGTGGACTTGCTCAGGTGTTTTGGGTCGTTGTCCTGTCACCACCTTCTTCCGTTTCAGCTGACGTACAGACATCCTCATGTCTAAACTGTGTGTTAGTTTACAAATAAGAACAAATGTAAAATTTCAATCTTGTAGAACTCTGAAAATTTTCCAATGTTTTCCATTCTCCCAAATATTCAGCAGAGAGAATAAATGTTTAAAATACATTATTTAGTTCATTGACCCAATGCCAACATTTCTGGTCAAAGCCTGTATTCCTGCTCTGAGTCTGCACATAACTCACATCATAAACATTTCCTTGACATCCTGTAAATTTACCTCTTCACTCAAGATGGCTGCTGTCACATTCATCCTGAATAAATATGACCTGGACATAAAAGAGCTCTCCAACTACCGGCCGATCTCCAACCGTTCTTTTCTGAGTGAGATCCTGGAGAAAGCAGTAGCTGGTCAAATCCAACAACACATGTCCGACCATGAGCTCTTTAGACCATTTCAGTCAGAATTCAGACTCCTCCACAGCACCGAGACAGCCCTCATCAAAATCACCAACGACCTCCTCAGAGCTGCAGATTCCAGACACATCACTGTATTCATCCTCCTCGACCTATCAGTGCTTTTGACACCGTCTCCCACTCCATCCTCCTCGAACGTCTCTCCAAAAACCTCAGACTCTCTCCTGGTTTCACTCTTACCTCTCTGACGGACAACAGTTAGCTTCAATCAACGGATCCTGCTTTCAACCATCCCCTGTTCATCAAGGTGTACCACAGGGCACAGTTCTTGGACCACTGCTCTTCATCACATACATGCTCCCACTTGGACAGATCATACAGAAACATGGACTCCATTTTCACTCATACGCCGACAATCCTCAGCTGTACATCCCCCTTAACTTTGTTTTCCTGCTTGTGTCGTATGTGTGAGTTCTATTGTGAAGAGCTTTGGATGAAAGGCGCTACATAAATGAAAGCTGTTAATATTATTATTATAATAACAGGTCTGTTTCTCCGAGTCCTTGGACTGAACAAAACAGTTACAGTCGATGTAGAAGCCTCAGTTAAATCCATCTGCTCAGAGTCATCACAGCTCCTTCTCAGAGAACTACTGCCTAAACCCAGACTGAATTAAACAAATGAAGCAGGAAAACTGTTTTGTGAAAGAAACAGGAAAAACAAGATTCAGAGTCACAGTAAACGGAAAAAAAGACTGTGGCTGAAAGTGACTAAAAACACAGGTGTAAACTTTAAATAGAACGTGACTTTGGCATTAATCTTTTATCTCCTTTTGAGGCAGATACAAGAGAAGTGACAAAAAGAAAACCACAAGAAAAAAGGTTAGAGATGTGGAGGAGGAGCCAAAGTGTAACTGAGGAACAGAGCCAAACAGACACAGAGAGCATTTCAGTTTTTAACATGGAGTCAGCTCTGTGTCCACTGCTCTCAGCTCTGATTCTGCTCCTGTGTTCTTCCCCAGAGTGTAAAGGACAAGACACAGTGACCCAGACACAACCAGATGTCACTGCCTCAGAAGGACTCTCAGCTAAAATACTCTGTAACTTTTCAACTACTGACCCAAGTCCAACTCTGTTCTGGTACAAACAAGAAGGACACAATGCTCCAAAATACATGTTGAAGAAAACCAAAACAACAACACGCTGGCTTGACACAAATAAATCTCCAGAGATTGAAGAAAATAGGTTTGATGTGGAAACAAAGGAGAACTCATTTGATCTGAAGATCCAGGAGCTTGATGTGAGTGACTCTGCTGTGTACTACTGTGCTCTGAGGCCCACAGTGACAGGAAACACCAAAACTCTGAACAAAAACCTCTGGAGCAAAGACAACACAATACTGCACTAGCTCCACTAGAGGGAGACACTCACTGTGAAGCTTCAGACTAAACACAGACGCAGCAAACCCAAGTGTCAGTGTCAGAAACTAAGCAGACTTCAGAAACTTCACATGAGGATCACTCAGCTGTGTTTTGGACATGTTTCCTTTAATGGCAGCACTGCTCCTGCTTTTGTTGAGTGGTAAGTCTTATTTAAACCTATGTTCACACTTTATTACATCCACTGAACACTTACTGAAGCACAGAGCAAGAAGCAGCAGGAAATATGTTTCTAACTTCTACATTCATTTGTTTTCATGTAGGAGTCAAATGTGAAGAACTCACTCCACTAAAGACTGAGGTCTACAGTTTAGAAGGAGCCTCTGTCTCTGTGGAGTACTCTTATCATAAAGAACCAACTTCCTTTGATGATTTCTTCTGGTATCGACAATATCCTGGAAAACCTCCAGAGTTCCTAATTTCACATTCAGGAACAGGAGATTTAATTAAAAGTTTATCTTCAGAATTTAAGTTTAAAGTGAAGGAAAAGCATCTCCATCTGCTGCTGTCCTCTGCTGCAGTGAGTGACTCTGCTGTGTACTACTGTGCTGTGAGGCCCACAGTGACAGCAAACCCACAGTCTCTGAACAAAAACCTCTGGAGAGAAAACAGCACAATACTCTACACATCCACTAGAGGGAGACACTGAGACACAGCTGTGACTCTGACTGAATCTGTCTCTGATTCTTTAAAACTCATGTTATCACTCCAACATTAGTGCAGTTACAGCTTGTACCTTCAGGGCAGATTCAAGAGGCCCCTGTGCAAAGAACACAGCTTAACACCATTTGTCTCAGTTTCATAAACACATCAAAAGTAGCCTCCATCATCTTAATGTTTGTGTAAGTCAAAGAAATACCTGCCTTTAGCTCTCAAATAAGAACAAATGTGATATTTCAATCCTATAGAACTCGCTGAGAATGTTTCAATGTTTCATATTCTCCCAAATACTCAGCAGAGAGAATAAATGTTTAAAACACATTGTTTAGTTCCTTGAGTCAACGCCACCATTTCTGGTCAAAGCCTGTATTCTTGCTCTGAGCCTGCACATAGCTCACATCATAAACACCTCCTGACATCCTGTATATTTCCCTCTTCACTCAAGATTGCTGCTGTCACACCCATCTCTCCATGAACTCTGGTCATTGAGACCACAGTAATCAATGCAGGGACACTGGGTCTTATCCTTCTTCCCCGCGAAAAACAATCCAGCCAGGCATCCAGGCAGGAGACGAAGACGAACAAATTATGCAAATGTAACTGTCCATGACCTCCCTCTCTGGTGCATAAAGGGAATCTAGTCAGCCTTTAGAGGGAGCTGTTTCAGAAAGCAGGTCTATGGGACAATTATAGGGCCAGTGCAGAGGAAGGGAGGTAGCCTTAGCCTTGTTAAAAACCTCCTAAAAGTCATTATGTTCGACAGGGACCCCTTCAGGCAGAGACAAGGTGGTAGCTTCTGGAAGAGGACTAGGAACCCCAGCAGACTGGAGACACACCGAGTGACACGCATTACTGCAACCCAGGATAGTCCCAGTGTCCCAGTTGAGATGGGGGTTGTGACGCCTGAGCCAGGGGTAGCCCGGAATAAACGGGATCCAAGGAGACTTAATCAGGTGGAATTGGGGGTTCCCTGAGACTTCATCCGTCAGGTTTAGCAATATACCTCCCTCTAATGCTGAGCCCATTCTTTTAGCTAGTCAGGGTTGAGGGCGGTCCAGCAGATCCTGTCGAGGTGCCCCCTGGGATGACCGTTCGCCGCCGGCGGGTGCGGTTTTGTTGGTCAAGCAGGATGGCGCAGTGGACATGGTCATTAAGCTCTTGTGGGAGGTCACGGGATTTAATCCAACAGCCCCAGGTTGAAGGCTCGGAGAAGCGCAGGAGTATTAAATCCGCTCCTGCTGGCCAAAATGCGGAAGTCAATGGAGTAGTTGACAACAGCAGAGAGGGTTCAGAACAAACTTTATAGAATAGTAGTGAATAGCAGACAGCAAGGCATTCAGACTGGAGCTGGAGCTGTAGCACCAGACCAGAGCTGGAACTGATGCTGGAGCTGGAGCGTAGGTAGGTACTGAGCTGGAGATCTGGCTGGAGTCCACTAGAGGAAACTGGCCCGATGTACAGGCAGGACTCTGCTAGACAAAGCTGGTAGCAGAAACTTGTAACAGGATCAGGAAGCAGGAACAGATAACTGCACCGGGTTAGCAGAACCAGGTTAGCGTTCTGATAAATATGGCATGTCCACACATTGTGACAGGTGGCTGCATACCTGGCTGTCTTTTAGAGTGGAAATGTGGCATGAGTGTGGCAAGTTATTATGCTCCTTTTTGCTCTTCCAGCTCCAGGAAGTGCATCTGAATGGGAGCGACTGCTCCTGCCTCTGTGTGCCTGCTGCCCACTCTGTCCTCTGCCTGTGCTCAGTGAAATGGGTGGGGTAGGGGAGCAAAAGAACCCATCTCGTCCTCAACAACACTGCAGACATAAGTCAGAAATAAATATGGAACACATTAATATCAGACATAAATATGGAACACAACAGTAATATATATACATAAATATATACATAGCCCTGGGGGCGCAGTGGCTCAACACGGCGCTACGAGACGCGGGTCAGGGTCAGCAGCAGTGACCATGGGGCGCACCTTAGCTTGTTCCCGGGATCCCAGAGACACGTGGCGCCGGTCAGCACGACGGCACCACAAATGCTTGGGACATTCTTAGGAGATAATGTAATAATGGATGATGGGAGCAGACACATCTTCATACTATTCTCGATGGGTGGAATGGTGGTGACCTTGTTGTGGTTGTTTTATCTGACCTCCAGTCGTATGTCTTGGACACTCAAGCAAAGAGAGGGGCGGACCTGTCAAGTGATCACCACCTGGTCAGAGCTTTAACCAGATTGCAAGGGAGGCTGGAGACATTGTTCTCCACCTCCATTGTTGACGGGCCACTCAGAGCTGGGGCCGTAATGTCTCCAGTGCCTGTCGTGGCGGCAACCCCGAACCCGGAGCTCTCTAGCCTCTCAAGGGGCTGGAGAGTTCATGGAGGTTTGCCAAACCAGTCCACATGTGTTTTGTGTGGAGTAGGCATTAGACTGGGTACCTTGCGGCGCCTCTGGAAATATCTGGTCCTGGGCCATTTGCTAAGGGCTCTCTGGTCCCTGTCACCTTCAGGTTGGTGGAGGGTTCCTGCCTCAAGTGGATGAGTTTAAGTGTCTCAGGGTCTTGTTCACAATTAAGGGAAGGATGTAACAGGAGGTTGACAGATGGATCGGTGCAGCTTCTGCAGTGATGCAGTTGATGTACCTGTCTATTGTGGTGAAGAAGGAGCTGAGCTCCAGGTGAAGCTGTCGAATTTACCGGTCAATCTATGTTTCTACTCTCACCTTTGGTCATAAGATCTGGGTCATGACCAAGAATAGAGCCTCTGTTCCTCCAATAGTAGTCATCTGAGGCTCAGGCATCATTTCTGGACGCCTCCTGGACCAACAGCAAGTTGCTGTGGGACTGTAGCTCTGCTGGAGGAGGCTGAGCAGCTAGGCTAAGTCCAAATAATCTGAGTTTTCCAGGCTCAGGTCAAGGAGAGCCTGCTATCCAAAGGAGGAGATGCAACTTTTGTCTTATTCTTGGTCCTCTTCACAAACGTAAACTAAATTGAACTTTTAAAAAGTTCTACTGTTTTACTCATTTTGATCTGTAATTTTGTTTTTCATTTGTAGAGAAAGCGCCAAACAAACTAGCCAATTACTTTTGTTTTAACACATACACCTACCCCTGTGCTGGTTTACAAATCTCATAATGGTTTGGCACCAGAATATATTTCTGACAGTTCCTTATGAACATTCAGGAACTCTGAGAACATCTGGGACAGGCTTCTGCTCGTGCCAAGAGTTAGAACTAAACCACATGAAACAGCGATTAAGTTTCAGCAGAAAAAACCTGTAACAGCATCAACTTTAACAATGTTCAAAGGGAAGATAAATACTTTCCACTTTAGCTCCGCCTACATTCAGTAAAGACAACTTAAAGTGTTTGAGCTGCACTCTTTGTTTTTTAATCTATTTTTATTCTGTATTTTACTTTGGTTTTTATTCAACATCTTGTTTGTGTATTTTAAATCTGTCTTTTATCTTTCTATATGAAGAACTCACTCCACTAAAGACTGAGGACTACAGTTTGGAAGGAGCCTCTGTCTCTGTGAAGTACTCTTATCATTAAGAAGCAACTTCCAGTGATTATTTCTTCTGGTATCGACAATATCCTACCAACGTTTAATTTTTATCATCTTGGATCAGGACAAAAATAAGAAAAAATTTCTGTTTATTTTTTTATTTCCATGCTGTCCTCTGCTGCAGTGAGTGACTCTGCTGTGTACTACTGTGCTGTGAGGCCCACAGTGACAGCAAACCCACAGTCTCTGAACAAAAACCTCTGGAGAGAAAACAGCACAATACTCCACACATCCACTAGAGGGAGTAATAGCCTGGTCTGGTCTCACTGTGGAATGAGCAGATGATAAAGAGGAAGGGCCAATGAGATGAAGTTAGATCGATCAGAGTCTCAGAGTCGTTCCTCTCACTGCAGACATGAAGCACTGGCTGAGAAACCTCCTGCTGCTGACTCTCTGGATAGGTAACTCTTTAAACCTACTGACTCTTCTCCTCCAATCAATCATCTTTATTGATCCATGTCTTCCTCTTCCCCAGAGTGTAAAGGACAAGACACAGTGACCCAGTCAGAACCAGATGTCACTGCCTCTGAAGGACTCTCAGCTGAAATACTCTGTTCATTTAACAGAAATACCTACACAGACTACTATCTGTTCTGGTACAAACAGGAGGATGGTGGTTTTCCAAAGTACATTTTACGTTGTGATACATATGGAGCAAAAACTCATTCTCTAGAGTTCAATGAAAACAGATTTAAAGCTGAGATCAAGGAGAAGTCATTTAATCTGAAGATCCAGGAGCTTGATGTGAGTGACTCTGCTGTGTACTACTGTGCTCTGAGGCCCACAGTGACAGGAAACACCAAAACTCTGAACAAAAACCTCTGGAGCAAAGACAACACAATACTGCACTAGCTCCACTAGAGGGAGACACACTTAAGCCTCTGTACAGCCCTCTACAGTTCAGAAGGTCTGACTCTGAGGTATCGGTTACACAGAGAGCTTATTTAAGGTAATTTTAAGATAATCATTTAAGATAATAATAATAATAATAATAATAATAATCATAATAATAAAAATAAGAGTTACATTTACAGAAGTGCAGAGTTGCACAGTAAATATTCTCTTTGCTGTTATAATACACTAACAATGTTGCAACTGTCCAGTTTCATTACCTTCTATAGAGTCCTGTCATTCATCCACTGACTTTTCAGGAGTCCACTGAAGGTATTGGCACTCCTTTATTACCTTTAATATTTTATATCTACTCACCTTTACTGTTTATTATATGTATACTGAACAAAAATTTTAACCCAATTTTGTTACTGCCCCATTCTTCATGAGCTGAACTCAAATATCTAAGACTTTTCTATGTGAC
>CM044557.2:28121365-28311365 GCA_024416835.2 Perccottus glenii
GGTCCTAGCTGTGGTAGGACCTCTGAGGGCTGTCCCCTCCGGGGAGAGGCTGCTAAGGCCGTTTTCTCTGCGGAGCCCTCTGGAAACTGATGTAGTAATTCCGCCGTCTATGACGCTTCGGGCCACATCGGCCTCCAGCATACGCGCGCTGCCTCGTCCACCCCGAGGGGTCTCGGGCAGACAGCGATGGCGTGCAGGCACAGTGGCAGAGTGGTTAGCGCTCCTGCCTCACAGCAAGAAGGTCCTGGGTTCGATTCCCATCCAGGGCAGGGCCTTTCTGTGTGGAGTTTGCATGTTCTCCCTGTGTCTGCGTAGGTTTCCTCCGAGTACTCTGGTTTCCCCTACCACCAAAAACATGTACAACAGTCCCCCCCAAACACACATGGGGCCAGGACTCCCCTGCAAAAGAGATTTGTAATCTCAGTGGGACTATCCTGGTTAAATAAAGATTAAAAAAAAAAAAAAAAAAAAAGTGCGTGCACCGAAAATTGTACACAACTTCTCTCTGCCGGGCAGCCGCTTCAGGGGGGCGAGAACGGTATTCAAAAAACACCCGAGGTCAGCCTCGAGAGGCTGATTCCCGTGGTAGATTTTTTCCGGGGCGTGGCAACGCCTGTCGAATGTGTCGCCATGGGTCCTGCGCACTGTAGAAAAGGGGTACAGACTGCAGTTTTGCCACAGCCCACCAAGATTAAGTGGGGTGGTCTGGACTGCAGTGGTCCCGGAGCGGGCTCGGGTTATGGAGCAGGAAGTACACTCCCTGCTGGTAAAGGAGGCCATAGAACGGGTTCCTCCACCAGAAAGGGAGTCGATGGTCTCCATTATAAAGCTAGGCCGCAACATCACTGTAAAGCAGTTTCAAAGACTGCTGGGGCTCAGGGCAGCTGCGGCCAAAGTAATACCTTTTTGCCTGCTGTACATGAGACCCCTGCAGTGGTGGCTGAAAGCCAAGGAGTTTTCCCCAAGGGGGAATCCATTCCGGATGATCAGGGTTACGCGCAGATGCTGTCGTTCCCTATCAATGTGGAAGAAACCTTGGTTTCTGTCCAAAGGGCCAATGTTGGGATTATCATGTCGCCGGAAATCCGTTTCGACAGACGCCTCCCTCACTGGTTAGGGCGCAGTCATGGAGCGGCCGCTTTTTTCGAGGGGCGGCAGTGGCTCAGTGGTAGAGCAGTCGGCTTTCAACCGGAAGGTAGTGGGTAGTATAATTTTTCTGAAAAATGATTTTCAATTTGACCCAGTAAACGTGCAACTAAAAGTCATTTTTATTGGTCCCAGACTTCAAGCCCGGCAAAAATGTATGTATTTGAAGTCCCCGAAAAAAAATATGAAAAATGACTCAGTAGCGACCCCTAGAAAAGTCAAAATACATTGGTTCTATGGAAAATGAAAGTAAATTTTTCCAATGTAGAAATACAAAACTTGGTACATCCATAGGACACCTCAGGGCAAACAGAAAAGTTTATTACAGCCATACCGTAAACTCAACAGAAAATCTACTATGTTGGGTGGAATGCGTGACCACCTAAATCGCACCCCTTGTGTCTAAAGGCTTTTCATCTAAACAGCTCCAAATTTGGTGAGTATCATCTAGACACGTGTGCAAAAAAAAGTTATCAATTTGTTTTTTTGATACATTTGTGGCTGTGGTCGTAATGAGTCTGTGAAGAGGCAACCTTTGGGAAATAAATGCCATTTCCCAATTGCCAGGATCCTTCCTTTAGAGGAGGCCCCTCCAGAGCCACGGCTAGAGTCTTAGAAAACTCCTCAGAATCCTTTTACCGTGAAGTTTACGCTTTAAAGCACGAAATGCAATCCTCCGAGTGCATGTGTCCCCTTGTCTCAAGGGAGGCGAGGGCCTTTATCGCCGCTTGCGGCTTTAATTATTAGGCCCGAGCCGGTGATGACCGGGAGGGCCTATTGTTTTTGCTCGGATTTTTAGGCCCGAGCCGGTGATGACCGGGAGGGCCTATTGTTTTTGCTCGGGTTTTTTTTTTTATTTTTATTGTGACCAAATGATCCTAAATTTGACCAAGTGAACATGCACGAAAAGTCATTTTTATTGGTCCCAGACTTCAAGCTCGGCGAAAATGTTATGTTTTGAAGTCGCGAAAAAAATACGAAAAATGACTCAGTGGCGACCCTACAAAATCAAAATACATTGGGCCTAAGGAAAGTGAAAGTAAGTTTTTTTCAACGTAGAAAAATGAAACTTGGTACATCCATAGGACACCTCAGGGCAAACAGAAAAGTCAATGACAGTCACACCCTAAACTTAACAGGAAGTCCGCCATGTGGGGTTAAACGCGCGGCCACTAAAATCGCACCCCTTGCGCAGAAAGATGCAAATCATTGTGTTTTAATCTAAATGGCCCCAAATTTGGTGAGTATCATCTAGACACATGTGCCAACCAAAGTTGTGACTTTGTTGTTGATATCTTATCGGGTATGGGTGTGGCAAGCCTGTAACGAGGTGGCCATTTTTGTGAAAATAAAACGTCTCTTAACTCTCAAATGCCTTCTCGGATCGAGTTGGACCCAAAAAGGCGTTTGTGCACATTCATGACCTGAACACAAAAATATGTAAATAAAAGGGTTATCTTTAGAAATGGCTCTCCAGCGCCCCTACAAACTTATAATGGGACCCAAGAATTTAGTTTGTCATAGAGACATAAAATTTGGTACACACATCTCTTATGTCATGACGAGCATAAAAGCCAATGACAACCACCCCTATCTATAAATGTGTTGCCATAGCAACGTCCCAAAAATGTGAAAAAAGTCAATGGGAAGTGAAATTTTTAGTTTGTTGTAGGCAAATGAAACTTGGTACACACATCCACCATGGGCTTATGAACAAAAAAGCCAATGGGGACCACACCTTATCACACACGGGAAGGCGGCCATTTTGAATTGAAAATGTGAACCGACTTAAAATACACCTCTTTTTTAAAAGTACACAGACAATAGCTGCTTCATTCCACAGACACCAAACTTGGGCAAAATGAGCTAAACACGTGTATGTAAAATAGACAAGCGTTTTTCTAGACTTTTTTGCTCGAGTTATATTTTTTTTTATTATAATTCGGTATATATTTTTTTATCATATTTTTTCTGCAAAATGACCCTCATTTTAACCCAGTAAACGTACAACTAAAAGTCATTTTTATTGGTCCCAGATTTCAAGCCCAGCGAAAAATTTATGTATTTGAAGTCCCCGAAAAAAAAATACGAAAAATGACTCAGTGGCGACCCCTACAAAATCAAAATACATTGGGCCTAAGGAAAGTGAAAGTAAGTTTTTTTCAACGTAGAAAAATGAAACTTGGTACATCCATAGGACACTTCAGGGCAAACAGAAAAGTCAATGACAGCCACACTCTAAACTCAACAGGAAGTCCACCATGTGGGGTGAAACGCATGTTCACTAAAATCGCACTTTTGCAAAAGATCCAAATCATTGTGTTTTAATCTAAATGGCCCCAAATTTGGTGAGTATCATCTTGACACATGTGCCAACAAAAGTTGTGACTTTGTTTATGATATCTTATCGGGTATGGGTGTGGCAAGCCTGTAACGAGGTGGCCATTTTTATGAAAATAAAACGTCTCTTAACTCTCAAACGCCTTCTCGGATCGAGTTGGACCCAAAAAGGCGTTTGTGCACATTCATGACCTGAACACAAAGATATGTAAATAAAAGGGTTATCTTTAGAAATGGCTCTCCAGCGCCCCCTACAAACTTATAATGGGACCCAAGAATTTAGTTTGTCATAGAGACATAAAATTTGGTACACACATCTCTTATGTCATGACGAGCATAAAAGCCAATGACAACCACCCCCTATCTATAAATGTGTTGCCATAGCAACGTCCCAAATATGTCGAAAAAGTCAATGGGAAGTGAAAATTTTAATTTGTCGTAGGCAAATGAAACTTGGTACACACATCCAGCATGGGCTTATGAACAAAAAAGCCAATAGGGACCACACCCTATTACACACAGGAAGGCAGCCATTTTGAATTGAAAATGTGAACCGACTTAAAATACACCTCTTTTTTTAAAGTACACAGAAAAAAGCTGCTTCATTCCACAGACACCAAACTTGGGCAAAATGAGCTAAACACATGTATGTAAAATAGACAAGTGTTTTTCTAGACTTTTTTGCTCGAGTTATATTTTTTTTTATTATAATTCGGTATATATTTTTTTATTATAATTTTTCTGAAAAATGATTTTCAATTTGACCCAGTAAACGTGCAACTAAAAGTCATTTTTATTGGTCCCAGACTTCAGGCCCGGCAAAAATTTATGTATTTGAAGTCCCTAAAAAAATATGAAAAATGACTCAGTGGCGAATAGAAAAGTCAAAATAATTGGTTCTATGGAAAATGAAAGTAAATTTTTCCAATGTAGAAATACAAAACTTGGTACATCCATAGGACACCTTAGGGCAAACAGAAAAGTTTATTACAGCCATACCGTAAACTCAACAGAAAATCTACTATGTTGGGTGGAATACATGACCACCTAAATCGTACACTTTGTGCTAAAGGGTTTTTATCTAAACAGCTCCAAATTTGCTTTAAAGCACGACATGCAATCCTCCGAATATATGTGTCCCCGCGGTCTCAAGGGAGGCGAGGGCCTTTATCGCCGCTTGCGGCTTTAATTATTATTATTTTCCAGTATTTGTGGCAGGACCATCATCTTTCATGGCAAATAAATTGCCTGGAGATGTTGGCTGTGTTCAGGGCTCTGAGGAGCTTCCTGACGGATCTCAGGGGTTATCACGTTCTGGTGCGCTCCGACAATATGTCAGTGGCCGCGTACCTGAACCATCAGGGGGGTCTGAGGTCTCGCCCTCTGTGCAGATTGGCGCATCAGATCCTCCTATAGTCCCAGGGGAAACTATCGTCTATCAGAGCGATGTACATTCCCAGGGACCAGAATCAGGGAGCAGACATCGTGTCTAGGCAGGGGCTGAGGCCGGGAATGGAGACTTCACCCAGAGGTGGTGAGGTCTATATGCGGGAGGTTCAGCCCAGTGGCAGTGGATCTGTTCGCATCTCGAGAGACGTCCCACCGCCCACTGTGGTTTTCCCTCACGCCTCCAGCCCCTCTGGGGTTGGATGCCATGGTACAGACGTGGCCAAGGCTGCGTCTGTATGAATTTCCCCTGATAGCTCTGCTCCCAGGAGTTCTGGAGAGGGTCCGGCAGGACGGGATCAGTCTACTCTTAGTAACCCCGTACTGGCCGGCCCGAGTATGGTTCTCAGACATCATAGCACTGCTGGCAGGTCCTCCATGGCAGATCCCTTTGAGGAGGGACCTGCTGTCTCAGGCAGGGGGCACAATACTGCACTCCCAGCCAGAGCTGTGGAAGCTTTGGGTCTGGCCCCTGAGGGGGATCAGTACCTAGAGGCTGGCCTGTCGGCAGGGGTAGTGGAGAAAGTACTCAGTTCCAGAGCTCCTTCAACGAGAAGATTGTACGGCTTAAAGTGGAATGTATTTTCCACTTGGTGCAGGGAGCGTGAGGTGGACCCAGCTAACTGCCCAGTGTCTTCAGTGCTGGAGTTCCTCCAAGATCGTTTCACTGCGGGCTTACCCCATCCACACTTAAGGTGTACGTGGCTGCCATAACAGCGTTCCACGCTCCCTTAAGTGAGGGGCCTCTGGGGAGGCACCTTTTGGTCATACGACTTGGGATTTGGCGGTGGTGCTTGAAGGGCTGGCTGAGGCCCCCTTCGAACCACTCGAGTCGGCGACAGATCGAGTTCTGTCGTTTAAGGTGGCGCTGCTCCTTGCTATCACCTCACTTAAGAGGGTGGGGGACCTCCAGGCATTGGCTATAACGCCAACTTGCCTGGAGTTTGCCCCGGTGGGGTTAAGGCCATCTTGCGTCCTAGGCCAGGCTATGTGCCTAAGGTGCCATCTAATGTGGCACGGCCTACGGTCTTGCAGGCATTTCATCCTCCACCTCATGTGTCGGCCGAAGAAGGGAGACTTCATCTGCTCTGCCCCGTCAGGGCACTGCGAATCTATATGTGGAAGTCTTCGCAGTGGAGAAAGTCGGACCAACTGTTAGTGTGTTTCAGGTCTCCTATGAGGGGTCTGCCAGCGACTAAACAGACGGTCGGTAACTGGATCGTCCAGGCTATTGCCTTGGCCTATCAGGTGCGCGGCTTGCCTTCACCTTTGGCCTTGAGGGCGGCGCATTCCACTAGGGGCATGGCCTCTTCTCAGGCCCTTCAAATGGGGGTCCCGATTCAGGAGATCTGTGAGGCAGCCGGCTGGGCTGCCCCACAGACTTTCATTAGGTTCTATAGTCTGTCTCTCCCTGCGACGCCAGGCGCTAGGGTGCTCTCGTCCTAAGTGTGCCTGGGCTCCAGCTTCACACTAGGGCTGGCATGGGTCGTTGTGGCATAGTTGGTACTCGTTCCCCATAGTGTCGTTCTACGATGCAGTGTGAGTTCCCTCGAGAAGGGAACGTCTCGGGTTATGACTATAACCCTTGTTCCTATAAACCCATCCTCTGTAAACACATCTTGGGGTTTATCTCCTCAGAGCTCTTGGTCCACCTTCTCACCTGTTACTGAAGAGGACATTAAGGGTCTACTAAAAAAGGTGAAACCATCATCGAGCCCTCTAGATGTAATGCCAACTTCGCTGCTTTTAAATGTATTTGATTTAGTTGGTCAATATGTTGTTAAACTGATCAACCTTTCTCTTTTTACTGGTTCTGTGCCCAGCTCTTTTAAACAAGCAGTCGTCAGCCCCATTCTGAAGAAGCCCAATTTGGATTCTTTTGAACCAAACAACTACAGGCCAATCTCTAAATTGCCTTTTTTATCAAAAATCTTGGAGAGAGTGGTGGCGGAGCAGCTGACTGCGTTTCTTAATGAAAATAATTTTATAGATAAATTTCAGTCAGGCTTCCGAAAATGTCATTCAACTGAGACTGCCCTGCTGAAGATATCAAGTGACATTATGATGGCGGCTGACTCTGGGCAGTACTCTGTCTTGATCCTACTGGATTTATCGTCTGCTTTTGATACTCTGGACCATAATGTATTGTTAAAGCGTCTGCAAAATGAAACAGGTTTCTCTGGATCAATTTTAAAGTGGTTTTCCTCCTACCTGAGTGACAGATCATTTTGTGTCTCTATTAACAATATTCTGTCTGAAATGACCCCTCTGTCATATGGAGTTCCTCAAGGCTCAGTGCTAGGTCCTCTTTTGTTTTTATTGTACGTTCGCCCTCTTTGTAAAATAATTCACGGTTTTAAAAATGTGTCTTATCACTTTTATGCTGATGACATTCAGTTGTACTGTTCTTTTAAAGACTCGGAGTTTCATTAACTTACTGATTTGTTGGACTGCTTGTCTTGCATAAAGAACTGGTTATACAATAATTACCTACAGCTGAATACAAAGAAGACTGAAACTTTAATCTTTGCACCAGATCAAAAAATACCTGAAATCAAACAACACCTTGGTTCCCTGGGTTCTTCCGTCCAGTCGAGCCTCAGAAACCTTGGTGTTCTGTTTGACCAATCGATGTCTCTGGACTGTCATTCTAGACAGTTGGTCAAAAACTGTTTTTATCATCTGAGAAACATTTCTAAATTGAGAGTGTTTTTGTCTAAAGCTGACTTGGAGATGATTATTCATGCTTTTATTTCTTCTCGTCTTGATTATTGTAATTCTCTTTTTACTTGTTTTAACAAATCGTCTCTGAGTCGGCTACAAATGGTGCAAAATGCTGCAGCCAGGCTTTTAACTGGAACCAACAGAAGGGCTCACATTTCCCGGTTTTATCTCATTACATTGGCTTCCAGTCAAATTCAGAATTGATTTTAAAATTTTAGTCTTGACTTTTAGAGCTCTGCATGGACAGGCCCCCCAGTACATCACTGACCTGCTGACCCCTTACTCCTCCTCCCGCGCTCTTCGGTCTTCTGGTCAAAACCTTCTAACGGTCCCCAAAACCCGTTTTAAAACTCGGGGAGACCGGTCTTTCCAAGCAGTCGCCCCCAGACTCTGGAACGCCCTGCCCCTGTCACTGCGAGTGGACGCTTCTGTTGATTCTTTTAAAAAGCAGCTGAAGACACTTTTATTTAAACAAGCTTTTAGTTGATTGGGCTTTTTATGTTTTTATGTTTAATATATTGTGGTTTTAATGTTTATTCTCATGGTTTTATTGTTCTTTTATTGCACTTTGTAAAGCACTTTGTGATTTATATCTGTGAAAGGTGCTATATAAATAAAATTTACTTACTTACTTACTTACTACTTCCCTGAGAGGGAACGAGACACTGCGTCGCCTTGCCACGCCTCTCCATGCCTGAGAGCGATTTGCTTCATTGCGAAAAGGCTAGCGCGGTTGTGATACGGCGTCCCTTTATACCTCCGGGTAGGCCGTCACTTACTACGTCATGACGTAGCACCAATCAGGATCGGTCTAAGTTTCATTCATGCTTCAGATGCGTCACGCTGAGGACGTTCCCCATAGTGTCGTTCTACGACGCAGTGTCTCGTTCCCTCTCAGGAAACAAGGGTTATAGTCATACATTTACATTTACATTTCTTCATTTAGCTGACGCTTTTATCCAAAGCGACTTACATTGTTCTAATGTAATTACCAGTGTTACACTCACTGGAGGCAAGGTGGATTAAGTGTCTTGCCCAAGGACACAACGACAGTATGAACTGTGGGGAGAGCGGGAATCGAACCGCCTACCTTCCGGTTGAAGGACGCCATCACAATAATCATCTCATAAATAAATACAAGTCATTATTCTCCTCCTCACTTTATTTTGTAGGACAATCTTCAACAACACTCTTTTTCTGACAGGTGTCTAGTTTCTAAAATGTGAACATTTGAAACGAACTGTGGCTGAAGCCCTTCCTCCAAAAAGAGGTGGAGATTGAAACCAGCCCAACTACAGGAAGAACTGGTTTAATGTATCATAAACTGAACTGACGACATGAGAATTACAGACAAGAACCTCAGAGGAGTTTTTAACATGGAGTCGGCTCTGTGTCCACTGCTCTCAGCTCTGATTCTGCTCCTGTGTTCTTCCCCAGAGTGTAAAGGACAAGACACAGTGACCCAGACACAACCAGATGTCACTGCCTCTGAAGGACTCTCAGCTGAAATACTCTGTTCATTTCAATGCCAATATACAAGCTGCTATTTGTTCTGGTACAAACAGAAGGATGGTGGTTTTCCAAATTATATGTTGACAAAACTCAAGACTGGATCCACTCTTAAATCTCCAGAGTTTAATAAAGACAGATTTGAAGCTGAAATAAATGGAAGCTATGTTGGACTAAAGATCCAGGAGCTTGATGTGAGTGACTCTGCTGTGTACTACTGTGCTCTGAGGCCCACAGTGACAGGAAACACCAAAACTCTGAACAAAAACCTCTGGAGCAAAGACAACACAATACTGCACTAGCTCCACTAGAGGGAGACACTGTGAAGCTTCAGACTAAACACAGACGCAGCAAACCCAAGTGTCAGTGTCAGAAACTAAGCAGACTTCAGAAACTTCACATGAGGATCACTCAGCTGTGTTTTGGACATGTTTCCTTTAATGGCAGCACTGCTCCTGCTTTTGTTGAGTGGTAAGTCTTATTTAAACCTATGTTCACACTTTATTACATCCACTGAACACTTACTGAAGCACAGAGCAAGAAGCAGCAGGAAATATGTTTCTAACTTCTACATTCATTTGTTTTCATGTAGGAGTCAAATGTGAAGAACTCACTCCACTAAAGACTGAGGTCTACAGTTTAGAAGGAGCCTCTGTCTCTGTGGAGTACTCTTATCATAAAGAACCAACTTATGGTGATTATTTCTTCTGGTATCGACAATATCCTGGAAAACCTCCAGAGTTCCTGTTTTCACATTTAGGAACAGAGGCTTTGTTGAAGGGAAAAGGAGAGTTTCAAGTAAAAGGAAAAGAACTCCATCTGCTGCTGTCCTCTGCTGCAGTGAGTGACTCTGCTGTGTACTACTGTGCTGTGAGGCCCACAGTGACAGCAAACCCACAGTCTCTGAACAAAAACCTCTGGAGAGAAAACAGCACAATACTCCACACATCCACTAGAGGGAGACACTGAGACACAGCTGTGACTCTGACTGAAACTGTCTCTGATTCTTTAAAACTCATGTTATCACTCCAACATTAGTGCAGTTACAGCTTGTACCTTCAGGGCAGATTCAAGAGGCCCCTGTGCAAAGAACACAGCTTAACACCATTTGTCTCAGTTTCATAAACACATCAAAATAATGTTTGTCTAAGTCAAAGAAATACCTGCCTTTAGTTCACAAATAAGAACAAATGTAATATTTCAATCTTATAGAAAGATATTAGAGATATTCATGCTTAGATTAAAAAGATTGAACGTCTTCAGCGAAACAACACCAACATCTCAGAGATGTTTCCTGACATTCTGCTAAAGTCCACATCTCATCATTATTGGGGCAGGAACTGAGAATGTATTTCCTTTAAAAGAGTTTGAAGTTCATCTGAACAAGCAGCTGTTCTGGGACATGACTGATGCACTTCACAGGAAGGACCAGAATGTTCTCTACTGTCTTCAAACACATCAGCCTTTTAATGTCTGCTGCATATTTTGGATTGAACCGTTTTTGTAGGTTAAGTTTTGAACGGACCGTCTAAAAAAGAGAGGACAGCCCTTAAGAAAGTGACAAAGAAGAATGTTTCAAAGAGAAACCAGGTGGGGTTGTGGAGGGACACATGTAAAGAAGGATGGACGCTCTAGAAAGAACATCTATAAGTTTGTATATTTTTAATAAAGCCACAGTGAATGTGTCCATGAATGAAGCGACACAGAACTCCTTCGACCCCACAGCCATTCACTTTTATAACACTACAGTCTGGAACAGAGGAGGACAAAGGACAGAGCTTTTAAAAAACTCTAGATGTCCATCAAAGTATTGTTAATATTAGTTTTCGATGACGGATGTTTAATCTGTGATGAAAAAACGAGCACAAAAAGATTTAGACATGTTTACTTTATAATAAGATAAAGTCCACAACCTGTAAATGTTGCATCGGCTTCAAATGTTGAGAAATAACACCAGAGTCCTCTCTGTGAGGTTCTGTGTGCAGCCAGTGTGACGTGGGCTTTATAGTGACGTAGTGATGCATTCACAGACAGCTGTTTCCTTCAGGTTGGGCTTGAGCAGCTTGTGTTTCTGTCATAAAGACTCACTGTATGGCCTCTGTACCATCTCCTGCTCAGTGGCCTCTCACTGCAGACATGAAGCACTGGCTGAGAAACCTCCTGCTGCTGACTCTCTGGATAGGTAACTCTTTAAACCTACTGACTCTTCTCCTCCAATCAATCATCTTTATTGATCCATGTCTTTCTCTTCCCCAGAGTGTAAAGGACAAGACTCAGTGACCCAGTCAGAACCAGATGTCACTGCCTCTGAAGGACTCAGCACCACTTTACACTGTAACTTTAAAACCAGTGACACATATCCAGATCTGTTCTGGTACAAACAAGAAACTGGAGGTGTTCTGAAATACATGTTGAGAAAAATTAAGGATTCACCCACCGCAAAATCTCAGGAGTTCAATAAAGACAGATTTGAAGCTGAAATAAATGGAAGCTATGTTGGACTAAAGATCCAGGAGCTTGATGTGAGTGACTCTGCTGTGTACTACTGTGCTCTGAGGCCCACAGTGACAGGAAACACCAAAACTCTGAACAAAAACCTCTGGAGCAAAGACAACACAATACTGCACTAGCTCCACTAGAGGGAGACACTCACTGTGAAGCTTCAGACTAAACACAGACGCAGCAAACCCAAGTGTCAGTGTCAGAAACTAAGCAGACTTCAGAAACTTCACATGAGGATCACTCAGCTGTGTTTTGGACATGTTTCCTTTAATGGCAGCACTGCTCCTGCTTTTGTTGAGTGGTAAGTCTTATTTAAACCTATGTTCACACTTTATTACATCCACTGAACACTTACTGAAGCACAGAGCAAGAAGCAGCAGGAAATATGTTTCTAACTTCTACATTCATTTGTTTTCATGTAGGAGTCAAATGTGAAGAACTCACTCCACTAAAGACTGAGGTCTACAGTTTAGAAGGAGCCTCTGTCTCTGTGGAGTACTCTTATCATAAAGAACCAACTTATGGTGAATATTTCTTCTGGTATCGACAATATCCTGGAAAAGCACCGCAGTTCCTCACTTCACATTTAGGAACAGGACTTTTAAAAACGGCAAAAGAAAAAGGACTAAAGTTTGAAGTGAAGGAAAAGCATCTCCATCTGCTGCTGTCCTCTGCTGCAGTGAGTGACTCTGCTGTGTACTACTGTGCTGTGAGGCCCACAGTGACAGCAAACCCACAGTCTCTGAACAAAAACCTCTGGAGAGAAAACAGCACAATACTCCACACATCCAGTAGAGTCGGTAAGACTAAAGTGAGGCACTAAGGTGTTAGATCTTTACTAAAACTGCAAACAGACTTATTTAATCTGCAGTGACAGTCGAGCATACTTATTTATTCATTCATTCATTCATTCATTTTCTCTAAAGCTTAGTCCCGTTAGGGGTCGCGGGTGACTGGAGCCTATCCCAGCAGCTTTGGGCCTGAGGCGGGCAGTGTTGGGAAAGTTTCTCTTTGAGTTTACTGTTTGCTGGACTCCTAAGAACTGGAAATGGATCTGATTACCTGGTCTCTGAGCACAATTGATAAAAAAAAATTCCATAAGAAGGGTGCACCGGGAGAACCCATTTGCCCTGGTGGGACCTTTGGGGCAGGCTATACTCACAGGACGCCTGGAAGAACTGGCAAGTTCTGTGTTTAGAAGTTCTGTCCGTGGAGGACGTTGAGGATGTATTTCTTTTGGATTTATGATAGTGGGGTTCCTGCTCATTGGTCTGGGGACTGCCTTAAACTATTGGAAAATTTGTAAGACAGCTGCTTTTAAATCTACCCAGCCGCTGTCTGCTGAAATTAAACTGTGCTTCTGTGACGTGAGTGACAGACTAAAAGGATTACAACAGAGAGACGTACAGTCCGAGGAGCTGACTCGACATCTCAGCACCGACTGTGGACATAGAGAAAATAATTTACAACAGCGAGAGTCAGACCTGTGAGCTGCTACGTGGCTTAACAGATATGAAGGGGTTACATCCAGAGAAGAGTGGACAACATCTAGAAACAGACCAGTGAGCTGCTACGTGGTATTAGGGGCCTGACCATGGATAGGAAACATCAAGGTTACTCCACAAAATGGACGCACGCACTTGACGCTGAGAACCTGAACTGATTATTTATGATCCAGATAAATTATCGAAGATCAAAATATATTTTTTTACACATTTCTGTCTCCCTTCCTCTGCCCAAGTCTCTTCTCTCGATTACAAGTCTGGCCAGCAGCAGTGTCTTCTCTTCTCCTCCTGGTACTCCCTGTACTCCCATCAAAAACAAGGCCACTGGCTCACTCCACCACATCTGCCCCCTCCCCGTGGCTTGTAATCTTTGTTGTGTCTATTTATGTTTACATATAATATGATCCACACAAGACTAGTTTCCCCTTGGGGACCAATAAAGTGTATCTTGAATCTTGAATTAACTTTGAAGTTTAAAGGATTTTAAAAAAGAAACACAGCAACTATAAGACGGTTTAGAGAAGTTCATGGGCTTCCATTTGGCACTAGCTGTTCAGAACAAAAGGGAGTGGGATACAAGGGCCCCCCAGCACTAGAGGGAGCTCTAAACTTGTATCTACATCTTCACGTTCTTGCTTGTTGTGCGTCTCCTTGTCTATTTCAAGCTGCCACACATCAAATAAAAATGAATGACTCAGTCCCAAAGGTGAGGGCCTCGTGCTGGGTCTCAGTGTTTTGACTGTATTCTACATTTAATAAAAAGAAAGTCCTGTTCAAACCATGTCCTTAAGCACAGTTTATATCTGACTCACAGGACTATGGCTTTAAATCTTGAAGACTGAAAAAGTGCATTTTTTCTGAGATGAAACAGTTGGCTGTAGTTGACCTCCTCACTGTGTGGGTCATTGTGCCATGTCTCCATATGAGTCATAGTTGGAGTAGGCTGTGCACACTTTAACTTCTGATAATCTAATAGTTAGTAAACCTTTGCAGAAGTAGCACATACTTGTTTTTGTAGATGCATGTGTCAGAGGTGACTCACAGAGGAGGGAAAAGTGTGGAGCAGACTCAGAGAGAGACTGAGGGAGGAGCTGAAGACTTACTGAACGACAGAAGAGAGAAGAACTTCTATGTTCACCAGAGTTCAAACAGAAACATAAACTTTACTCAGAGCCATGTCTGTCTGTTCTCATCCACCTTCTCTACTGCTCATTATCATTCTCACAGGTTTGCCTCTGTTCTACTCAACTCTCTCAAAACAGCACAATACTCCACACATCCACTAGAGGGAGCTCGAGCCTGGTCTGGTCTCACTGTGAACTGAGCAGATAATAAAGAGGAAGGGCCAATGAGGTGAAGTTAGATCAATCAGAGTCTCAGAGTAGTTCCTCTCACTGCAGACATGAAGCACTGGCTGAGAAACCTCCTGCTGCTGACTCTCTGGATAGGTAACTCTTTAAACCTACTGACTCTTCTCCTCCAATCAATCATCTTTATTGATCCATGTCTTCCTCTTCCCCAGAGTGTAAAGGACAAGACTCAGTGACCCAGTCAGAACCAGATGTCACTGCCTCTGAAGGACTCAGCACCACTTTACACTGTTACTTTGAAAGAAGTGAATATGAAAACTTATATCTTTTCTGGTACAAGCAAGAACAAGGTGGATTTCCAAAGTACATTTTACAGGGAGGCACAATTGTAACAACAAATAATTCTCCAGAAATGAATAAAGACAGATTTAAAGCTGAGATCCAGAATAACTCATTTGATCTGAAGATCCAGGAGCTTGATGTGAGTGACTCTGCTGTGTACTACTGTGCTCTGCAGCCCACAGTGACAGGAAACACCAAAACTCTGAACAAAAACCTCTGGAGCAAAGACAACACAATACTGCACTAGCTCCACTAGAGGGAGACACTCACTGTGAAGCTTCAGACTAAACACAGACGCAGCAAACCCAAGTGTCAGTGTCAGAAACTAAGCAGACTTCAGAGACTTCACATGAGGATCACTCAGCTGTGTTTTGGACATGTTTCCTTTAATGGCAGCACTGCTCCTGCTTTTGTTGAGTGGTAAGTCTTATTTAAACCTATGTTCACACTTTATTACATCCACTGAACACTTACTGAAGCACAGAGCAAGAAGCAGCAGGAAATATGTTTCTAACTTCTACATTCATTTGTTTTCATGTAGGAGTCAAATGTGAAGAACTCACTCCACTAAAGACTGAGGTCTACAGTTTAGAAGGAGCCTCTGTCTCTGTGGGATATTCTTTTGTTCAATATCGTTTGGGTGATTATTTCTTCTGGTATCGACAATATCCTGGAAAACCTCCAGAGTGTCTCCTCTCCCATAATAAAGATGGAGATGTAATAATGCAGCAAGAATTACATTACATTACATTACAAATACATTTTGAAGAAGGAAACGCCCATCTGCTGCTGTCCTCTGCTGCAGTGAGTGACTCTGCTGTGTACTACTGTGCTGTGAGGCCCACAGTGACAGCAAACCCACAGTCTCTGAACAAAAACCTCTGGAGTAAAGACAGCACAATACTGCACACAGTACGTTTAACAAATACCTGAGGTTCATTGACCACAGTTTTATCCAATTAGAGCAGCTCCATGTTTTTCTCTGAGGAGGCCAAAAGACCTGTAATTAAACATACTTACCTACTGTATCTTGTAAATGACAAATGTAACATATGTTTTTTCTTCAGTTCCAGTGCTTGATTATTAGTCGGTGAATTTTGGTTTACTTTAATATCTGTTAACTCTTCCTTATGATTACGTAAATGTCCGGTCCTTTGCTCTGAGACTAAGGTCAAACCAGCTCTTTGATAGTTGTTCGGTTCTTTAAAAATATCCCCACCGAACGGGGCGTCAGGAGAGGACACGTTGTTACAACTCGTAGTGGATTTTATTTACTCTTGGTTCATTTTTAATTACAGTTGATTAGTCCACAAATATCAGCAGCAGGTTATAAACCTGGAGAAATAGAGAGGTTATAATGTAAACAATACTGATAACCATAAAATCTAAATATAAATATAGATTACATAATATAATATTTACAAATATAAATAAAATATAAATTTCAATATAGTCAGTATTTAATCTTATAAATATCATAATATACTTTGTGTAGTCATTTAGTTTAAACACTAAGCACATGCATTTTAACACAGAAAGGCAACAACTTCACACACACCAAATATACAATGTCAATGTTACACATTAAACCAATAGCGTTCTCAGTCTGTTGGCTCAAAGTGAAAAACAGTGAGTGTAGTTCTAAGTGGCATCGCTGAGCATAGTAATCCATTACAAAATGTAAAGTGATCAACTACATTACCCATCCAGCACTGCAAACAGGAAGTAACTCGTGTGACAGTGAAACGCTCCAATTTCAAACATTTGCCTTTTTATAGCCACGGATACTATCGAGCCGACAATATTAAACATCAGATCGCACACAAGGTTTTATCAACGTGACCAAAGTAACAGTTATCAATCATACAAACCGCGCACATATAACGGCAGCACAGCAGTAACGCAACAGACAACAAACTCAATGGATAAAAACAGCAGCTTACCGGTGGCGCATCTCTCCTGACGAGACAACATGCCAAAATGAATACTCGCTCCCACTTATAGCCCGCGCTCATTCATTACTGGATTTAACACACCTGTTTGGGATTTGACTGGTCCATGCTTCAATCAGGTAAGTGAAACCTCCCACCTATTATCCTGCGTTACATTACGAACACCCGTGACATAGCGAACGCAACACCTCCCACTTGACCGACTGATCATGTGATTTAAGGCGGTCACAGGCAAAACATTACACCACATAATATATACATTTTTTTTTTTTCCATGAAGAATAGGACACCATTGTCATTGTTCAGGCACCTCCCCTGACAGATGTGTGGTGTTCTGCCAGGTTTGGTCATATGAGGTATGTACTCTTCATTCTTCGTGAATGGTGGTGCAAGTGGTGGTGAAGGCAGCATAGAAGCATACCAACCAGTGAGAGAGAAAAAGAGAGAAAGAGAGAGAGAAAGAGGTATCCTGAGGTAATGCCTTCAGAATTGGGGGTTTGGGTGTTTAGGCAGCGCCTGGAGAACTGGTGGCCGAAAAGACGAGGTCTAGGAGTCACTGGTCTTCCACAGGGATGAGGACTACCAGTCTCCTCACGTCTCGCCGTAGGATGACTGACGTCAACTGCTGAGTATTCCTCTTCAGTTGCCCAACTATAAGGGAGGCAGGGGGGCCTGCACACGTCTTAACGTCTGCGTCTCTCACAAGTCCTTTCTTGTCAGGGTAAACAGCCTGGATCCGTCCGAGCCGGAATTGCCCTCGCAGTGCGTTTTGATCAGCAATCCAAACAATGTCACCTATCGCTACATTTCTTTGGGTCTGGTGCCACTTTGGCCGAATGAATAAGTTAGGTCCGGCCAGTTCACTCCACTTCTTCCAGAACATATCCACACCAATCTGGATGGATCTGAGACGGCGCCAGGGATGGGTGCACAAGTCAATTCCTCCTGTATCTCCCCCTTGCCTGGTCCTCCCGAGAAGCAGAGTATTGGGGGTCAAATACTCTATAGAGTCTTCTTGTTCTTGTGCCCTGGCGTCAATCGGCCTTTCATTTGTGAGGTTAGCTGCCTGGTAGAAGAGGGTTTGGAGCTCACCCCAGGTGAGCGAGCTTGTTGTCCCTCCGAGGATAGTGAGAGCCCTTTTGATGAGCTTAACTGCAGCTTCCGCAGACCCGTTGCGATGAGGTGCGTCAGCCGGATGAAATTCCATGCCCACACTGTCCCATTCTTGGCGGCTTTGTCCTCTATGGATGCTTCCCGTAAGGTAGCTAAGTACCTATGCAAGTCTTGTAGGGCAGGTTTAGCTCCAATGAAATTGGTTCCTCTATCTGACCACAATTTTTTGGGATTGCCTCTCAATGCTACAAAGCGGGAGTAAGTTTGGAGAAAGCTTTCAGATGATTGGTCGTCAACGAGGTCCACATGGACTGCCCTTGATGCCATGCAACAGAATACTATGCCCCAAACTTTTTTTCCTGTTCTTTTCTTGACAGCATCCTTGATTTCAAAGGGGCCAAAGAGGTCTAGTGTGGTATACTCAAATGGGTTAGCACGCTGTGAGCGTTCTGGCGGCAGATCACTCATCATCTGCTGGCACATCTTCCCTTTCAGTTTGCGACATGTAATACAGTTGTTTGCAACTTTCTTTATTATCCTCCGACCTTGCACAATCCATGCCTTCCTCCTGGTGCGCAGAAGCGTGGCAGCAACACCTTCATGGTTCGCGTCATGAGCTTCTCTTGACAGTAGTGTTGCGAGCCATGAACGAAATGGAATTAAAGGAACAGCTGTTCCATCTTCTTTCCAGGACTGGATTCGTCCTCCACAGAGAAGGATTCCTGTGCTCTCGTCTTTGTGGACCACCAAGCGGTTCAGTGTTGTGTCCAGGAACTGACTGCCATCTTGGGCTGCGAGGACCAGGTCTTGGAAAGATTGCGCTCTCTCCTCAGTTGACAGGATAGAGCAGTTTGCCTCCCACTGTGATGAGTCAGGTGCCTGGCATTTTCTCAGCCAGGTTTCTGCAGCCCTTCGAGTCCAGGCTATGGAACCACACAGCTTAGACAGAGAACTGAAGCGTTGAGGTTCCACAAGGCGTACCAAACCAATCGCCCAGGGCCTTCTCTGTCTGTCTGCCACTGATGTTGCACCCGGGACAGCTGGTGATGTCGATCTACCGTTGACTCCATGTCTGAGGTCCGCCTTGATGTCAGGCCCGTTAAGGTCAGTTCTTTCTTTTGACTGGGCCTTGGTAATCATAGCTGAGAAGGCTTTCCGCTGAAGTTTTCCCACATCTTCAGCAGCAGAGGGTGTAATCTCACTGGCCATCTTCATAGGCCAGTCGGTCTTAGGCCATTTCAGGAACTCAGGGCCTTGCTGCCATTCTGACCCTTCATCAAGTTCCTCCGGAGTTGCACCTCTGGTAAGAATGTCAGCAATGTTTCGTCAGCCTTCAATCCACCTCCAATCTTCCACATGTCCGGCTTTCTGAATCTCACCGATTCGATTTGCGAAAAAGGTCTGGAAGCCGTAGCTGTCCTTTTGGATGGCTGCCAGGATTGTTTGGCTGTCCACAAAGTGAATCCTTTGCTTAACTTTAATGTGGCAGTGCTTCTCAAAATACTTTTTAGGCGGGAAGTAAGACCGCGCCACAGAGTTCTGCTTTGATCACATCTCCTTTTTGGTCGAGAGGGGTGAGTTTAGCCTTGGATTCCACCAACTTCATTACAACCTTGTCTCGGATTTCCCACCGCAGGTAGAGTACGGCTCCATAGGAGGATTCGCTTCCATCTGAGAACGTGATCCCTGTCGGTGGGCCTATGGCTCCAGGAGGCGTGAGGCTTCTCTCAAACCTTACCTGGCCAAGTCTCACAAATTCTTCAAAGAGCGTTATTGCGGCTTCTCTAAGTTTCAGTGAGAGAGGGCATCCCATGTGTCTTTAGATGGGTTGTCCTTGCCAGCTTCCTGGAATGATTCTCGTACCAACATCATTCCCTTCTGTTTGGCTGGTGAGGCAAGTCGTATAATGCGGCAATCTGGCTGAGAAGTATGCGCCGGGTAAGGGATTTGGTGTTCCTTCCTGACATCCTCCATGCTCAGATTAAATCCTGTCCTCATTTTCCCTCTTTTCTTAGAGAAGTTGATATAAGTTAACAACCGGAGCTTGTCTGTCTCAGGTTGTAACCGACCCCAAGCGCTTTGTTCTCCCCATCATGCATTTGGTTGGGCAGTACGAGGGTCGTGGGTACAGTTGTTTCAGAAGGGCTCCACTCCTCCCACTTTGGCGTGACAGAACCCATGGTTTCAGGAAGAAGCCTCCCGCTCTCAAAATCTCCTCCACCCCTTTGGTGATCCTCTCCAGTGTCTTGAGGTCATCATGTGAGGTCAGGATGTCATCCACATAGCTGTCCTCAGTCAGAGCTCGCCGTTCTTCAATCATATCAGCAAACTGAGGAAGGTTGGCTGTCTCTTTCATTGCAACTTGGGCAATACATCCTGCGGGTTTATCGCCGATATTTACTCTGACGACTGCAAACTCCTCAATGTTGTCCTCAGGGTAGTCTCTTCAGAGAAAGCGGTGGAGGTGAACTTCATCATCTTTCAGCCACACTGAGTTATACATCTTTTACATCACCCAGTGCGGCATGGAGTCCACTCCTGAACCTCAGAAGGACACCTCTGATGGGATTGAGTACATCAGGACCCTTGTGAAGGAGATCATTTAGACTTATGCCTCGGAACTCTTGGCTACTATTCCACACAATTCTCACAGGGGTTGAGGAGGAGTGAGGGTTCGGTGCAACCAGATGGCTGATGTACCATTTAGGTCCTTCCCAGTTGTTAATTTCCTCCCTTGTGAGTTTTGCAGCAGCCCCTCTTGAAACCATTTCATGTATTTGTTCTTTGTATGCAGCCTTCCACACAGGATCTTTCTCCAGACGTTTCTCAGTGTTTCTGAAGGTCGCCTCCACTGCCTGCCGATTGTTTGGCAGTGCTGTGAGGTCTGTCTTCCAGGGATAAGCTGCGTCCCTGTGGGGAGAGTTGCTGTGTTTGTCCGCCAGCATGTATGTTAGGCATTCTTTTATCTTTTCCAGGTCCCGCTCTTCCTTAAGGGTCATTTCTTTTCCTCCAGGGGGGCACCTACCACACTTGCAGCCGCCACATTGAGGACTGCACGCAGCTCCGATGCTGTCCCACCTGAACCACTCGAAGACGTCTTTGTTGGCTGTTGCTGTGCTCCGGACAAGCGCATTTCCTTCCTCTTCCCGAGGTATGATGGTCTCTTTATACGCCATCAAGGCTGATCTCATGGTTCTCGCAAGGTGAGTCTCGGAGCAGTACACGGCCATGTCAACTGTCTCAATGAGATCGGGATGGGTTCCCCAACGGTCTTTCCTAGGGGACCGTCCCAGAGAACGAGAGTTCTTCCACAATCCTGATTGGCTGGGAACAAGACGACCTTCCCGATGACTGATAAGAAGGTCAATCTTTGTGGGACGGACCAGTTCGTCTCTGGTACATTTGGGAAAAACTTCTGCAGTTGCTCGGCAGTGACTGATTGAGTCACTGGCGATGTTTTCCAGGCCATAGCAGAGAATTCTATGCTCTGCCACTTTTCCCTTGGATGTCTTCACCTTCAGCCGCAGGGAATATCTTTTGGTCAGAACAGTCTTCTTCATTCCCCCGATTCCATGGACTATAAGCCTGATGTTCTCACCGCACAGTCCAAGTCGATCGGCAGTTTCATTGGTGATATAATTGGTATCAGATGCGAGGTCGATTAGGGAGCCAATAAGGCAACCCGAGTTTGTCGTCACTTCCATCAGCATCATCACCACTGGATGTTCTTGCAGTGCATCTCCAGCCTTGGCACATACAGTTGATGATATTTTGTTTGAGAATGCATTCTTATATTTCTCTCTTTGTTCTGGAGTAAGTTCTGCCAGAAACTCCTCTTGTTTGTTGGTTAGGCCAAGTTTCTTTCCTCCTTTTTTTATGGTACTCTGCTCCTCACTGCTGTAGTCCTTCTTTGGAGTCGGTGGCTTAGGACACAGAAGGTAATTGTGGTCCGACACCCTCCTTTCCGACAGTCTACTTTTGGGCAGAGGTATCTGGGTGTGCATCCTTTACCATCCTTGGGGTGGGGCCTCAAACACTTGGAGCACAACCCTAGCTTCTTCACATGGGCCCTTTTTCTTAAGAGATCTTGCTCCTGAAGATCTTGCACGCAAATAGCTTGCCAGCATGGGAGTCATCTTCACAGACAGTACAGCTGGGATAGTCGTCCTTCTGACCTGCTGTGGATTTAGTAAAAGCCTTCCTCCCTCTCTTATCTGGGTAGTCTGCAGCACCCTTTTCCACAGGGCCTTTGTCCACAGGGCTTAGCTCCAACTGATCCAATTCCTCAAGAATCTCCTCTTGCCTTTTCAAGAATCCTAGGAGGCAATCAAAATGATACTTTGGAGAGAACCTGTTTGCTGGGTCAGTTTTGTGCATAATCCACTCCTTCTTGAGTGAACTGGGAAGCTTGCTTTCAAGAGATTGAGCAACAACACGGTTCTTCACGGCATCCTCTTCACCAAGAATCTGGAGGTTGTACAGTGCTCTTTCAACAGCCTGGATCAGTTCAATGGTTCTTCTTGGATTGTTTCCTTTAACAGGGGGAAGAGACTGGACTTCGTTGGTGATCATTAGGACTATTTTTGCTTTGTTCCCGTATTTGCTGTCCAGCAGCCTGAACATATCGCCGGTGGATCCACAGCCAGATAGGACGAGATCCTTCTTGACCTTTTCGTGGAGACTATTTAATAAGTGGAACTTTTTTATACATTCCACACCTTGTGGGTTACCCAATTCTTGTAGGTCCTCCCACTCAGTCTTCCAGCGGTAATAGTCCCTCATGTCACCAGAGAAAGTCGGTAGCCGTGCTCTTTCAAGGCTGATTTGAGGCTTGAGATTAAAGTTTCCTTTGGTCCTTTCCGGGCTGCTCTGCTGTGAGAGGGGCCGTGTGTTCATGTTCAATGCCCGATACGTTTTGGGCTTCAGCTGGAGATCGGCAGACATGTCAGGGAGAGAGAGGAAAGGAGCATCTCGTATCGGATCACCAACCGCGCTGCTTTCATCTTCCAGGTTTCTTTCTCTACCCCTCACTTGGTCTGCTTCGTCCTCCTCCAGTTTGTCAGACAACGCCAGGACCCTCTTCTTTAGTGTCTTGTGGCGTGTCCTGAGATCTAATGCCCTCGAACCAGGAACCAACTCCTTCCACTCTACCAGCATTTCTCTGAGTTCAATGACCTCTCTCTCAAGACCTCTATTTCTTAGCCTACGGTCCTTGACTGACTTCCAGTGTTTACTTCCTCTTCCTCTGCCTGAGTGATGGCTGACTCAGCTGTTTTGACCTGCTTAAAAAACACCTCCTCTGCATAGCTGGTCCAAAAGGTTTCCTGGGTGGCATTCTTTACCTCGAGGAACCTGTTCTCACACTCCGCTGTCTTTTCATCAATTTGGTTTGCAGATTCTATGACCTCCTCATCCGTTGACTCTCTCAGGGCTTCAGCATACTCATGTCCCGCATCTATGACTTTAGAAAAGTCTGTCCTGAAAATCTTCCATTCACTGAGAACTTCAGTCGGTTCCAAGAGTCCCGGTTTGGTGAGAGTATGAGCCCTTTTGGTGAATGAAGCCTGTGCTCTTGATCGCACACTTTTAAGCTTTTCCAAGTCTGCCATTGTTACTCCCTTTGTGTTGACTGGAGAGCGTCAATGCCAATGTGCACACGAGCTCCTTTATCCTTGATCAACGGGCAGTTTGATTAATGATAAAATTGGGGTCAGTCAAAGAAGTGAGAGGCCAGCTGATCCTGGGTTGATTGAGCTTCCTTAATGAAGCAGTCCGTGGCTGTTTTTGCTGCATTCAATCCAGTGCAGTGGGCGCGGTTTATAACTGTTCGGTTCTTTAAAAATATCCCCACCGAACAGGCGTCAGGAGAGGACACGTTGTTACAACTCGTAGTGGATTTTATTTACTCTTGGTTCATTTTTAATTACAGTTGATTAGTCCACAAATATCAGCAGCAGGTTATAAACCTGGAGAAATAGAGAGGTTATAATGTAAACAATACTGATAACCATAAAATCTAAATATAAATATAGATTACATAATATAATATATACAAATATAAATAAAATATAAATTTCAATATAGTCAGTATTTAATCTTATAAATATCATAATATACTTTGTGTAGTCATTTAGTTTAAACACTAAGCACATGCATTTTAACACAGAAAGGCAACAACTTCACACACACCAAATATACAATGTCAATGTTACACATTAAACCAATAGCGTTCTCAGTCTGTTGGCTCAAAGTGAAAAACAGTGAGTGTAGTTCTAAGTGGCATCGCTGAGCATAGTAATCCATTACAAAATGTAAAGTGATCAACTACATTACCCATCCAGCACTGCAAACAGGAAGTAACTCGTGTGACAGTGAAACGCCCAATTTCAAACATTTGCCTTTTTATAGCCACGGATACTATCGAGCGACAATATTAAACATCAGATCGCAACAAGGTTTTATCAACGTGACCAAAGTAACAGTTATCAATCATACAAACCGCGCACATATAACGGCAGCACAGCAGTAACGCAATAGACAACAAACTCAATGGATAAAAACAGCAGCTTACCGGTGGCGCATCTCTCCTGACGAGACAACATGCCAAAATGAATACTCGCTCCCACTTATAGCCCGCGCTCATTCATTACTGGATTTAACACACCTGTTTGGGATTTGACTGGTCCATGCTTCAATCTGGTAAGTGAAACCTCCCACCTATTATCCTGCGTTACATTACGAACACCCGTGACATAGCGAACGCAACAATAGTTCAGACATAATATAACTCCAATCGGGTACACATCACCCAGCAGGTCAGAGGTTTGCGTCCACCCTAGGAGGAGGGAGAAAAGAAAAAAAAAGTGCTAAAAACTACTGTAATAGGTAGATGTGATAATAATATAAGCGGTTTAGTAAGTATCTACAGCTACAACCAGTGTAAACGTGTACCTACAGCTACAACCAGTGTAAACGTGTACCTACAGCTACAACCAGTGTAAACGTGTACCTACAGCTACAACCAGTGTAAACGTGTACCTACAGCAACAACCAGTGTAAACGTGTACCTACAGCAACAACCAGTGTAAACGTGTACCTACAGCAACGACCAGTGTAAACGCGTGTACCTACAGCTACGACCCCAGTGTAAACGCGTGTACCTACAGCTACGACCAGTGTAAACGCGTGTACCTACAGCTACAACCAGTGTAAACGCAGGTCTACAGCTACAACCAGTGTAAACGTGTACCTACAGCTACGACCAGTGTAAACGTACCTACAGCTACAACCAGTGTAAACGTGTCTACAGCTACAACCAGTGTAAACGCGTGTACCTACAGCTACAACCAGTGTAAACGCGTGTACCTACAGCTACAACCAGTGTAAGCGTGTAAACGCATCTACAGCTACAACCAGTGTAAACGTGTACCTACAGCTACAACCAGTGTAAACAAGTACCTACAGCTACAACCAGTGTAAACAAGTACCTACAGCTACAACCAGTGTAAACGTGTTCCTACAGCTACAACTAGTGTAAACGTGTACCTACAGCTACAACCAGTGTAAACGTGTATCTACAGCTACAACCAGTGTAAACGTGTACCTACAGCTACAACCAGTGTAAACGTGTACCTACAGCTACAACCAGTGTAAACGTACCTACAGCTACAACCAGTGTAAACGCATCTACAGCTACAACCAGTGTAAACAAGTACCTACAGCTACAACCAGTGTAAACAAGTACCTACAGCTACAACCAGTGTAAACGCGTTCCTACAGCTACAACCAGTGTAAACGTGTACCTACAGCTACAACCAGTGTAAACGTGTACCTACAGCTACAACCAGTGTAAACGTGTATCTACAGCTACATATCTACAGCCACAACCAGTGTAAACGTGTACCTACAGCTACAACCAGTGTAAACGTGTACCTACAGCTACAACCAGTGCTCGGGTTACTGACTGTAACCCTGTTCCCTTAAAAGCGGGAATGAGATGCCGCGTAGCATTACGCTATGGGGAACATTCTTTGTGTGACCGGTTGTGAAGCACGTGTGTCAAACACGTGTGTCAAACACGCCAAGAATTGGCTTATAATACCTCTGTTGGTGATGCAGCTCATCAGCGGCAGCTGTGTGATTGCGCGCACCTGAACAGAGGGTATAATAACACATGGCGCGGAGCGTCTTCAGGTCAACTTTGTCTGAAGAGCGCCGGACACGCCAGTGCGGCATTGCAGCGCAGCATCTCGTTCCGCTTTTTAAGGGAACAGGGTTACAGTCAAGTAGCCCGAGACGTTCCCTGTCAAAAGCTACACTCGATGCTGCGTAGCATTACGCTATGGGGAACGAGAATACCAACACCGCCGCACTGTAAGTGTCTGGACCCCTCGGGTTGTGAAGTGTGCACAAACACAAAAGAGGTCTCAAACACAATTTTGGGATGATGACTCAAGGACATGCGAGCCCACAGTAGCATGAACATCCAAGCCATAGAATCTGCTGAATGTGTGCGGGGAGGACCAGCCTGCCGCATCACAAACTTGCTGCAGCGGGCACCTTTGCTAGAGCTGTTGAAGCTGCAACCCCTCTAGTAGAATGAGCCCTCACACCTATGGGCGAAGTTTGACCATGCACGTCATAGGCCAGAGCAATGGCATCCCTCACCCAACGTGATATAGTTTGTCTGGTAGCTGCAACCCCCAGCTTGCAGCCCCCGTAGCATATAAACAGCTGTTCGGACTTACGCCACTGGCTAGTGCGGTGGACATAAGTCTGGAGGGCACGTACTGGACACAGTAAGTGAAGTCTCTCCTGCTCCGAGAATGGAACTTTTGGAAGATAGTTAGGGTGAGGATGCAAAATGGCTTTGACCAGCCCAGGAGCAAAGTCTAGGCAGGAGGGCAAAACTGACAGAGCCTGCAAATCTCCAACCCTCTTGAGAGTGGTAATGGCCGCCAGAAGAACCATCTTTAGAGTCAGAAACTTGACAGACGCTGACTCCAGTGGTTCAAAAGGAGTGCTTGCTAAGCCCTCCAGCACTATAGCTAGGTCCCAGGAAGGAACTCTAGCTCTAGTTTGGGGTCTCAACCGATTGGCACCTCGAATGAAGCGGGCAACTAGAGGATGTCTCCCTATCGAGACCCCGTCAATCAGGGCGTGGCAAGCCGAAATGGTGGCCACGAAAACCCTGAGTGTGCCAGGATTAGTGCCCGAGGACAGTTTGTCCTGCAGAAACTCCAGCACTGAAACAATCTGGCAGTGGACTGGGTCTGTATGATGTGTAGCACACCAGGCATCAAAGACACGCCATCTGCAGGCATAGGCTCTCCTAGTAGAGGGAGACCTAGAGCTCAGAATAGTCTCTACAACAGGGGCTGGGAGCCCGACATCTCTTAAGTGGTCCCCCTCAGGGGCCAGACGTAAAGGTTCCAGAGCTCGGGCCGGGGATGAAACACTGTCACCCGTGCCTGAGAAAGGAGATCCCTCCTGGTCGGAATTGCCTATGGCGAGCCGTCGAGGAGAGATATTAGGTCTGAGAACCACACTCTGGTTGGCCAATGGGGCGCTACTAGTAAGAGGCGCAACCCCCGTTGACGGACCTTGGACAGGACTCCCGGGAGCAGAGCCACCGGGGGAAATGCATAAAGGCGCAGTCTGGGCCACATATGGGCGATTGCGTCCAGACCCAGGGGAGCTGGAGGAGTCAGAGAGAAGTAGAGGGGACATTGTGCTGTCTGCTGTGAAGCAAAGAGGTCCACCTCTGCTTCATAAAATCTTTCCCAGATTTGGCTCACTACCTCGGGGTGGAGTTTCCACTCCCCATGTGTCACAGACTGTCTGGACAATAAATCTGCTCCCACATTCATGCGCCCGGGGATATAAATCGCCCTGAGGGACAGGGACTTGTCCTGAGCCCAAAGCAGCACCTGCTGCGCTTCACGAACGCAGTCCGCCCTGACGATTTATGTAAGAGACCACCGCTGTGTAAGTAAGTAAGTAAATTTTATTTATATAGCTCCTTTCACAGATATAAATCACAAAGTGCATTACAAAGTGCAATAAAAGAACAATAAAACTATGAGAATAAAAATTAAAATCACAAAATATTAAACATAAAAACATAAAAAGCCCAATCAACTAAAATCTTGTTTAAATAAAAGTGTCTTCAGCTGCTTTTTAAAAGAATCAACAGAAGCGTCCACTCGCAGTGACAGGGGCAGGGCGTTCCAGAGTCTGGGGGCGATTGCTTGGAAAGACCGGTCTCCCCGTTAGAAGGTTTTGACCAGAAGACCGAAGAGCGCGGGAGGAGGAGTAAGGGGTCAGCAGGTCAGTGATGTACTGGGGGGCCTGTCCATGCAGAGCTCTAAAAGTCAAGACTAAAATTTTAAAATCAATTCTGAATTTGACTGGAAGCCAATGTAATGAAGATAAAACCGGGGAAATGTGAGCCCTTCTGTTGGTTCCAGTTAAAAGCCTGGTTGCAGCATTTTGAACCATTTGTAGCCGACTCACAGATGATTTGTTAAAACAAGTAAAAAGAGAATTACAATAATCAAGACGAGAAGAAATAAAAGCATGAATAATCATCTCCAAGTCAGCTTTAGACAAAAACACTCTCAATTTAGAAATGTTTCTTAAATGATAAAAACAGTTTTTGACCAACTGTCTAGAATGACTGTCCAGAGACATAGATTGGTCAAACAGAACACCAAGGTCTCTGAGGCTCGACTGGACGGAAGAACCCAGGGAACCAAGGTGTTGATTGATTTCAGGTATTTTTTGGTCTGGTGCAAAGATTAAAGATTCAGTCTTTTTTGTATTCAGCTGTAGGTAGTTATTGAATAACCAGTTCTTTATGCAAGACAAGCAGTCCAACAAATCAGTAAGTTAATGAAACTCCGAGTCTTTAAAAGAACAGTACAACTGAATGTCATCAGCATAAAAGTGATAAGACACATTTTTAAAACCGTGAATTATTTCACCAAGAGGGCGAATGTACAATAAAAACAAAAGAGGACCTAGCACTGAGCCTTGAGGAACTCCATATGACAGAGGGGTCATTTCAGACAGAATATTGTTAATAGAGACACAAAAAGATCTGTCACTCAGGTAAGAGGAAAACCACTTTAAAATTGATCCAGAGAAACCCGTTTCATATTGTAGACGCTTTAACAATACATTATGGTCCAGAGTATCAAAAGCAGAGGATAAATCCAGTAGGATCAAGACAGAGTACTGCCCAGAGTCAGCCGCCATCATAATGTCACTTGAAATCTTTAGCAGGGCAGTCTCAGTTGAATGACATTTTCGGAAGCCTGACTGAAATTTATCTATAAAATTATTTTCATTAAGAAACGCAGTCAGCTGCTCCGCCACCACTCTCTCCAATATTTTAGATAAAAAAGGCAATTTAGAGATTGGCCTGTAGTTGTTTGGTTCAAAAGAATCCAAATTGGGCTTCTTTAGAATGGGGCTGACGACCGCTTGTTTAAAAGAGCTGAGCACAGAACCAGTTAAAAGAGAAAGGTTGATCAGTTTAACAACATGTGGACCAACTAAATCAAATACATTTAAAAGCAGTGAAGTTGGCATTACATCTAGAGGGCTCGATGATGGTTTCACCTTTTTTAGTAGACCCTTAATGTCCTCTTCAGTGACAGGTGAGAAGGTGGACCAAGAGCACTGAGGAGATAAACCCCAAGATGTGTTTACAGAGGATGGGTTTATAGAGGCTCTTATATCATGCACCTTGTTCACAAAGGAACAAAACCTGTTGCAGTGAGATTTTGAGTGGACTGGTACATAAGATTAGAGAAACAGGCAGATCTGGCCTGTTTTATTTTATCATTTAGTGACACGATGAGGTCCTTCAGGTGCAGTCTGTGGACTTCCAAACTTGTGCATTTCCACTAACGTTCTATTTTACGACCTTTTTCTCCTGCAAGATAAGATTTCCTCATTTATCCAAGGGCAGGGATTTTTAGGGAAGGTGCGTTTACTTTTTAAAACAGACAGACAGTGGTTATTAAAAGACTGCATAAAAGATTCAGGCTCACTACAGCCATCAAAAACACTGGGTTCAAATAACTCTGAAAATTTCTCCGCTGTGGACCCATTTATGATGCGTCTTTGTGACATCGGTTTGGAAGGAAGATAGTCCACATTGGAAGACAAGTTAAAAAATATACAACAGTGGTCTGTCACATTAATGTCTGTAACACTCAACTGGTCAATGTTCAGGCCTAAAGAAAAAACAAGGTCCAAAGTGTGGCCTTTTGTATGAGTAGGACCAGAGACATGCTGTTTAAAATGAAATGCTTCAGTGAGTGTTAAAAACTCAGATGCCAGATTACACGAAGCATCATCGATATGGAGGTTAAAATCCCCGAGTATCAGAACATTTTCAAGTTTGATAATTGAAGATAAAAATTCAGAGAAATCCTCTAAAAACAAGCGACCAGGACCAGGAGGTCGATAAATTAAAATGCAATAAAATGAGTCATTGTTGCCAACCTTAGTCATCTGCATCTCAAAGGAGTCGAAAGAGTCTGAGTTCATCAACCTGCAGCAGAAACAGTCCCGCCTCCTCGCCGCGAGACCCGCGGTGTCCCAAACACAGAACAGTCCGGAGGGCACAGCTCGTTCAGATGAGTGTACTCCATTTCACGCTGCCAGGTCTCAGCGAGCGTTGAGTAGAGCAATCCGAGTCGTTTGTGCCAGATCCAAGGCCGGTGCGCGCTGATCATCAGGGCAGCGAAGTGGTGACAGGACCCGGCATGTAACAGGACACAGGACCCGAGGGAAATCTTGGAGCCGCCGAGTCGGAAAAATCCGGTCATATTGGAGGGACGGAGACGCTCCGGACGAGTTCCCACCTGATTCACGGACCGGAACCGACCGCAGGCACCGCTCATCCCAGACAGATCCGGAGCCGCTCGGACATGGTAGTTGCCCACGGTGTTTCCTCAGCCTGGCCCCGACTCCAGCCCTCGATTCCCGCTTCCTTCTCTTGCCGCGGGGCTTAGCTAGCAACAGGTACTCCGGTGATGACGTAGAGCACTCAAAAACTGGAGGGAAAAACTCTGCGTACCTGGCCCAGGTAACACAAAAGTCTTTCATCTGCTCATTAATTCGGAATAAAGTGTGTCGATCATATTTAAAAGTAGCTGAGACACAGCTACTAGTTGTAAGGGCTGACAAAGCAACAAAAAGCACTAGAAAATCCAAAATAACATTTGATAACACAGAGGGAGCAGAGGCAATGCCGAACACAGGTGCCATCTTGAAAAATCACGCGACTGTGCTATCTACTTGTACTAGGACATGGTAGCCCCTTAGCTGCTGGAGGAAGTATTTCAGGGCCAGAAATACAGCCTTCATCTCGAGGCAATTGATGTGCCATGCGAGAAGATGGCCTCTCCATATCCCTTGGGCTGGACGGCCATCTAAGACCGCGCCCCAGCCCGTGAGGGATGCATCTGTCGTTAGCATCATGCGACGACAACATGGACCTAGGGTGGGACCCAAAGTGAGAAACTGGGGTCTGAACCACATAGATAGGGTACGAAGCCCTCGGCGCAGAACCCTTATTTGCTTCAGGGGTTGGCCCTTGATGAAACCCCTGGCTCTGAGCCACAGCTGAAACGGTCTCATGTGCAGAAGGCCCAAAGGAATTACCGTGGATGCAGATGCCATGAGACCCAATATTCTTTGAAAGAAGTGCACAGTCACTTCCTGGCCTAGCCTGATAGCTTTCAGGGTAGTTAGAATGGACCCGACACGTGCAGGAGACAGATGTGCCTGCATCTCGGTTGAGTCCCAAACAACCCCTAGATATGTTGTCCTCTGGGCGGCCGAGAACGCTCTTCTCGGCGTTGAGTCTCAAGCCTAGAGAGTCGAGATGAGCTAGGACAACATCCCGATGTCAAGCACTAGCTCCTGAGACTGAGCTAATATCAGCCAGTCGTTTTGTAATTCAAAATGCGGATGCCCTGGAGTCGCAAAGGAGCCAAGGCTGCATCCATGCATTTTGTATATGTACGGGTGACAAGGCCAGGCCGAACGGAAGAACCCGATACTGGTACGCCGCCCCAAAGCGAACCTCAGGAACTTTCTGTGCTGTGGCAGGATTTCTATGTGAAAATACGCCTTTAGATCGATGGTGACAAACCAGTCACCTAATCGGATCTGGGACACAATCATTTTTATTGTGAGCATTTTGAATTTTAATGCTTTGAGGTAGCGGTTTAACCCGCGAAGGTCTAAAATTGGGCGCAGCCCCCATCTTTTTCGAACTAGAAAATACCGGCTGTAAAACCTGGATTGTCTGTCTGGTGGGGAACACGTTCTATGGCCCTTTGTCCAGCAGAACCTGCAGTTCCTGTGTCAATACATGGGCTCGCCCGGTTTCAAGGAAGTGGAGACCACGCCGTTGAAACGCGGAGGACGATTTGAACTGAAGTCTGTAGCCTTTGGCCACAGTCCTTATTACCCACGGGAGATATTTGGCAGGAGCATCCATGCTGCCAATTTCTCTGAAAGGGGCAGTAGTTTTGTCACGCTCGGTTTTTGGGGATGTAAGACACCGCCGCCCTGAACCAAGGCAGGAGACGGCCGGACACTTATAATTGCGCTGAGACTGCTGCTCTCGAACGCCAATGGCGGCGGAGAAAAACAGCGGACTCCTGAGGGTGTCGACATGGAGTCTTTAGACTCTCTTGGATTTTGTTGCGCCCACCCGTGGGAGCATACCCCGCGCCATGGGCGCGCCAATTTCAGGGCCTCTGCTTCTGGCGGAGATAACATTCCGCAGGTCCGTTCTCTTTGAGCAGCGAGAATCCGCCCCAGTCCTTACGAGGGGGGGCACGATTCGCCACACTCTCCTTCTGGGCAGCCCGCTTTTCTCTGGAAGGGGCTGGACCTGGCCGGGACAGGGTGGCCGACGGTCCCGGCTGCTCAGCACGGCGAGGAAGGAACCTCACAAACGCCTCCTCGTAGCGTTTAGCCTCGCGGAACTTAGTGGCGACGGAGTCCACCGCGTGCCAAAAAGACCGGAAGGCGAGATGGGTGCATCCAGGAGGAAGGCGCGGTCCTTCTCTTTGATGCCCGTGTTAAGGTTAAGCCACAGATGTCTTTCCGTCGCAACCAAAGCAGACATGGAGCGGCCAATAGCGCGGGCCGTCTGCTTAGTTGCACGGAGAGAGAGGTCTGTGGCACGGGCGTAGCTCAGAAAACGCGCCTCGCCCACAGAACCCCTGTGCTCAAATCTTTGAGCAGCTCAGCCTGGTATGCCTGCAAAACCGCCATGGTGTGCTGCACCAGCCTGACCCGCCGCCTGGAAAGCCTTCTCCACCAGTGATGACGTGAACCGGCATGGCTTGTTGGGGAGTGTAGGTTTTCTTAGGGAGGACGATGTCCCGGGGGAGAGATAGCCCGCAAGCGTCTCTTCCACCTGGGGCATCGACCCATAGCCCCGCACCTGTGCGCCCACGATAGTCGAATAAATCGGCGTCGAAGGCACAAAAACACGGGACGAATAGGGCTTATTCCATGAGCGTGCCAGCTCCTCATGGAGGTCCCCAAGAAGGAGAGACCGCCGCTGCGATCCTCCCCTGGCCACCTGACAGAAACCTGTCATCCAGTCCAGAGTATTAAATACTCTAAACTGAACACTGAGCGGCCTCAGGAGCAGGTCACCCCCAAATAATTTAGGGGTGCCCTGCTCCCGAGGCCACCCAACACCCAGCCTCGCCACTGCTCCTGTAACCACCTCGAGCAGCTCCTCAAACGCCGCGTCAGAGCGGGAAGAGCACTCCGAGGCTGCGGCGCCCCCAGAAGCCAGGGATGAGGCTTCATCGACGTGCTCATGGGAAGCGCCGGAGTGCGCCCGCCCGAGCACAGAGCCGGTGTCTGCCTCATCTGGTGAGAGCGCGAGGGACATAGGATCTGATCCCTGCGCCTCAGCCAGATCAACACGCGAACCCCACGACCGGAGTGGGGAGGCGGCTCGCTCCTCTGCAAAGAAAGCAAGCCGGGCACGTAGGATCTTAGCAGTCAAAAGATCACAGTGCTCACACTCCCCAGAAAGTCCGAGGGCCGTGTGTTCTTCCCCCATACACTCAAAACAAAATTCATGCTGATCATCGCCAGCAATGTGCCTCTGGCACGGAGGAACACATTTCTTCCTGAACCCAGCCATGATACTTTTGTATTTATTATTTTATATTGTCATGTGTTATTATACCCTCTGTTCAGGTGCGCACAATCACACAGCTGCCGCTGATGAGCTGCGTCACCAACAGAGGTATTATAAGCCAATTCTTGGCGTGTTTGACACACGTGCTTCACAACCGGTCACACAAAGAATGTTCCCCATAGCGCAATGCTACGCAGCATCGAGTGTAGCTTTTGACAGGGAACGTGTACCTACAGCTACAACCAGTGTAAACGTATACCTATGATCAATCAGTCTCCATACGTTTAGTGAAATAAGTATGTTTTGAGTTTGCTTTTGAAAACTTCAACAGAGTCAGCTCGCCGCACTTCCGCCGGGAGCCCATTCCATAAAAATGGGGCTCTATAAGAAAAGGCTCTGAAATATTAGCATTTGTTTGTGAAAGGATTCCAAGAGCCCAAACAGGATTATCTGGCATATTGAAACAAATTTCTGAAGATAAGTTGCATTTATACTTCTTTATTTAGGTTAAGATGGTGATGATGCTTCTATAATTCTTGTTACGACAGTTGTCAGCCTCTGACAATCCGCCAAATGACAACAGCGAAGACTCAGAGGAGCTGAAACATTTAGAAGTAATTTTGACTGATGTGGAGGAAAGACAGTTAGACTTATTGGTGAACCAGCAAGATGCCAAGGTAAACGACAAAGGCCTCAGATTGTCCATAATTAATGGATGTTTTATCATTTAAACTTTACTGATGTGAGTTAACTTGTTTTAATATAAATTTTAAGAGTGGGAAGACGAAAGCCAACATAGCAAGAAGGCAAAGCAAAAATTTAAACACACCCAAAAAAAGCAAGTTCACTGGAGGAAGAGCGACAGCTATGGCCGCCTGATACCTGGGCTGAGATCAACAGCTGGAGGTATAGTCTTGGTAATCTACACACACAATAATCAAAATGCAAAGTTTTCTGATTTCTATGAGTTGTCTCACAGCCCCTGGATCAGTTTATCAATTTGGGACTAAAGATGTGTATGGTAAAGATTGTCCCAGCACATCTGAAGGTTAGTAATGTGGTGCAATGGGCTTTTGTTGTTTCTTTTAATATTTATGGCTGTACAACAAATAACTTATTTTTGTATTTTTTTTTTAAGCTCCCCAACTGGAGATTGAAGTGGCACAACAGTCAATTGGTGGGTCTAAAGTTCTATAATTATTATGTATAGCTTTGTCACTTTATGGTTTATTTCATTCCAACTCTGTTGTTTTCTAGATTCACAGCTCCAGTTACTAAAAGATAGCTTAAAGGATGATCCCGTGGACTGCACAACAGAACTGCGCAAGTGTTGACCCCAAAAGATAAATGACCTTCAAGCAAGTGGTTATTGGCCTGGCCATGTTGATTTCCGAACAGTCTACACGGTTGATTTGTTTAACATGTTTGAGGAGTTAAAGTTACCGCCCCAGGTTTATCGCGTTAAGCATTTATAAAAATGCTTGAACACTGTTCGAGGAGCTTTGGTCGTGTGAGTTATTGAAAATATCAGTAACAACAAAAGATTAACTTTTTTATTTTTATTTAAGTTTTAATTTCTTATTTCAGGCAGGAAACATATGCGGGGATACCATGCAACGATCATTTTTGGAGTGGACATACTGTTGGCATGAAAAAGAGAAGAATTTAAACATTGAGCATTTCTGCTGTCCAGCTTGTACACCAGATGTATCAGCAATATCTCTTGATGGTAACCACAAGATGTATCGCTTTAACAGGACTAAAGGGTATTATTATATAGATTTTATTTGTTTTAGCAGTAATTAAAATGTTAAACTAAAATGCATACTATGGACCAATTGTATTTATTTATTTTTTCCCACAGACTGGCTGAAAATGGATTTTTTGATGGTATTTTTTTGGTGAAGGATGAGACGGTGAGGGACTTCGTGGACATAATACGCAATAAAGTTCAACCGGTGAGTTGATAACTTACATTTGTCTGCTTCTTCGTCACCCAATAAGCCAGTTTTATTAGCAACTATATTTGCAATGGTATTCATGCAATGTTCTAATGGAAAATCTATCTCTAAAAAAAAAAAAAAGCTTTTAAAGGTTTCTGGAAAGGGTATTTGCGGTAAGAGTGAGTGAACTGCTGCTCGAGAAACCGCAAAAAAAGGTGGCCCAAGACTGGATGAGGCGGGAGTGGAAGTTGCTGTCTGTCGACATGGCATGCTCTACAGCGCTTTAAACATGTTCCCAGGAGACATATTTGCATACCCGCTTTATCTGCAAAAGAAGCATGCAGGAGTTAATAATATTGACTTTATTTGCACAGACATCATGTGCAAGTACTATCCCTTCTTGCAGAAGGTCTGTGACTCATTTCCAGATTATGCTTGTCTTTAAATATTTACTATTTGAGTGGGGTAGACACTTTATTGTATTTTATTGGTTCACTTCAGGTGCAGTGGGGAGGACGAAATCAAGATGGAGCTGGTTAGTAACAACGTTTTAAAATTACTTCAAGAACTAGTGGCCTCCTATTTTGTGTTTCCAAATCTATTGTAGGTATGACTGTAGGTGAACAAGTGGAGCAAGTTCATTCTTTCTTATCCCGTGTTGCACTTACAACAAAGTACATGACAAAAGCTGGTAAGTCTTGTACCGCTGTACAAACATGCAACATTACTGAGCTAATCAGTTGTACTGTTGAACACTTTTTCCTTTTTGTAAAAGCTCTCACAGACATGAGAACCATACATGCCAGAGGATGGAATGTAAGGAAGCCAAACTTCCTACAGAAGTACCTCTCTGAAAGATATTTTAAGGTATCTGTTAATGTTGTTATTGACCATTATTTTGAAACTGTAATGTTTCATTTTTAAATTTAGAACAACTAACTTACTCTAATTTAACTTGAAGTAATGCTTAGGTTTTCACATAAAATTCATTGTAGACATTAAAGAGGACAGTGGATGAACAGAAACGGCTAGAGACCTTAAAGACTGAGCTGATCACTGATCTTGATCTACAGGCTTGGGTTGAAGATGTTAAGGAATGGGCTGCAGCAAGTATCTCTAAGTTTCTCTTTAGCTTAAAGAAAAAAATTTAATATTGACATGAGTGAAATTTAACTCACTATCTTACAGCTCCAACTCAACCAAGTCAAGACGATGCAACAGGGCTGCAGCATGTCATGGGAAAAAAAGGGACAAATATGGTCGGACTGGTGGGTACACAACATGACACTGTTCTTTCAAAATGACTTTAAGGTTAATTTTTATTATACTGCAGAGAGAAGAAAGGCCAGGCAGTACATTAACTCAAAGATTCAGAAAGAGAAAAAAAAAAACTAAATGAGGTAATAGGTTACTATAACCAGCTGGTGTCAGAAGACGCTGTTCCCCCAGCAGATGTGATTCTGACATCAGAGTGTCCTCTGTGGCCGTGGGACAAGGGTGAACCCTTTCTTCGATTACCTATAAAATGTTTCAGCACTTGTATGACTTTACAATAAGGTTATTTGTTATTACAGCATCAGACGTTCCTGTTAAAACAAAGAAACGGGCTTTTGACAAATTCATGCTCGTCTGCCGCCTCACAGAGGAACAAGGGATTCTATTGACAGAAATGCGGCAGCATTGGCAGAGCCTGTGCCAGCTGTCCAACATGCTAAAAGAGAAACTGTCTGCTAAGTGTATTTCTATTAGTACTGTATAAAACTGAAGGAAATATCAACAACTTTAAGTAAATATAATTTGCTCAAAGATGAATGATTTTCTTTTTTTCATCCAGGTTCTGCTGTTACGGAAGTACCGCAGACGGCTTGTGAAGGGCTTGCTTGCTGTTTACAAGCTCAACTTTCTAAAACAAAAGAACTCATGTCTGAGGTTCATTCAACATATAAAAAAATAGTCTCTCATGAGGAGTTGGAGTTGGAGGAAGAGGAAGAAATGGAAGAAGATGAGTACTTCATTACTGAATCTGAGAGTGAAAGTGATGAAGATTAAGCTTAACTGTCTTGAGTGTTGTGTAAAAATAAATGAGATTGTGATCCTTAATGTCCTCGTTAGCTTTTCAATACTATTTTTATACATGGTATGTATGGCTCTATATTAAAGCTAGCTGACAAGTGACACAAGACACCATTTATTAATTAATTCAACAATAATGAAAAGTAACATTTAAGGGAGATTTGTGATCAGTACAACTCTCATTTTAAACCAAAATACTCCAGCTTAAGTTTTCATCAAAACTTTACAGACAACATAAAGGTGGAGTGAATGTCTAAAAACTAAATGTCAACAGATTTAGTCATTTCTGTGGGTGTAAGTACCTCGGAGGCACTCGGAGTGTCGCTGTTTCTGTCTGGCGCAGGCGCAATGTAGCAATGTAAACCATAAACAAGCAAACATGAAATACACAATAGCTTTCTGAGAGAAGGTAAAAGTGCTTAGTTCGAGTCACTTTGGGGAGATATTCGGGCAGCCAGCCGTAGCCAACGTCACTATAAGAGGGGAGTGGTGTCACGTCAAAATGTTTCCGTCTTGAATTATGACCAAAACTATCTTCGACTGGTTACAAATTACACCCGTTGTTTTTTTGAGAAATCTTAGTGAATGTCATCATTAATAAGAAAGCCAAATATACAATTTCACAGTACAGAGGTAATGTGTGCTCTTTGGATTTTCCAATTTTATTCATTGCAGCATAACCCTGTTTCCCCGTAACCCCTTAGCAAACCAGAGTCCAGTGGATTTATGAACTAGGCCTACACTTCAGACCTCTCACAACATTTCTAACTTACCGTAACGATAATATTTCATGAATGAAAAGGCACGGGTTTAGCGTCCACTGAAACCATGGCAACGCGAAGTGCTCGGGGACAACAGCTTTTCTTTTCTTTGTTTCTGCAAAACAGAGTCTATATAAGCTCAACACTGGCGTCCAGGTAGATTATAAAACGGCCTGTTGTGCTCAGTGCAGTTATTTAATGAATATAGGATGTTACATCCTGTAATATTCCCTGGATTTGGATCTATTCTGGGCAATTCGCACTTGATAATCACAAACGTAGATTATAAATGTTAAAATAGAACATTTTCACAGACGTACACATCCTACATCCATCCTTTTTTCGTGAAAAAATGTACATAGTCAACGTATTGTGAGACTGCGAAAACGTTCATTATTGACGTTTTTCTCAGTGGCTCAGTGGTAGAGCAGTCGTCCTTCAACCGGAAGGTAGGTGGTTCGATTCCCGCTCTCCCCACAGTTCATACTGTTGTTGTGTCCTTGGGCAAGACACTTAACCCATCTCCGAGCAGACAAGTGTCACACCAGGACACAAAGACTAAAGGTCTTAGTCTTTGCCTGGACAAAGACACAGGTGTCAAAGATGAAGAATGTAAATGATAGATCATAAATTTTGGGATTTCATTTTGTGATGCTTCAAACAGATCTGAACTCCTGATCACCACCCGGTAAGTTTCCTGTGATATTTGTCTTTATTCATCCATTTATCCATCCATCCATCTTCTACCGCTTATCCGGGGTCGGGTCGCGGGGGCAGCAGTCTAAGCAGAGACGCCCAGACTTCCCTCCCCACAGACACTTCCTCTAGCCCTTCGGGGGGGATACCGAGGCGTTCCCAGGCCAGCCGAGAGACATAGTCCCTCCAGCGTGTCCTAGGTCTTCCCCGGGGTCTCCTCCCGGTGGGACATGCCCGTTCAGGGGGCAAATGAGGCCTAAAAAACTGTAATTTGCATACATTTCTAAAAACAAAACCTCGAAATTGAAAAAAAACTTTAACTTTTGAAAGTCTAACCATGTTAGTGTCACTGCACATTTACAATAACTATTGTATTTGTATGATAGAATGTGTATTTGTGATGTAATATTTTGGATGTTATGTGCTTTTTTTCTGTGTACTTATTTAGATATTCATTACGCATGTGTTTATATTATCTGCCTTATGGTTTACTTTTTGTATGGTTTATAATAAATAATCAAGTATGGGAAGTTATATTAATATTTCTAGAAGCATGTCTGTGAAGGTTCTCAGTCGTCCATGTCATCTTGGAGAAAAAGGTTGAAGTAAAAGCATCTGGACTCAGTTTTCCAGGTGAAGACATTTCATCTTTATTTCAAAATTGATAAAGTCTCTTGGAATTAGAGACAAAACGTCTTCACCTTGAAAACTGAGTCCAGATGCTTTTACTTCAACTTTTTTCAAATGTTGAAGTAAAATCCATTTTCATGTGTGTCTTTTTCTGAAGAAATGTACTGTATTTAGATGTAAAGAGTTTTTCCAGAACTGCCCTCCTGAGGCTGCGCTGAAGTTCTTTCACTGTTCTGTCAGATCCAAACTTTGTCCGGGTTCATAACGCTACCTAGCACCATGGTGCATGAGGATGGTCTCTAAAGGGCAAGAACTATGCATCTACCTGAATCATTAGCCCTTCTGTGGTAGAGTTAACAGTGTTCATGGGAGAAGTGTTTAAAATCTAAGGACGTGTGGATAGAGCATATATTCACATTACAAACCACAATGTACATCTCTTTTACTGTTTCTGTGGCTTTACTTTTGTCTTGTAAAAAAACCCTCTCTCTGCACATGGCTGGTTTCAGAGTCTCTGATTACACCAGATAGTGATTAATCGATTATTAAATTAGTTGACAATTATTCCGATTAGTTGTTGCAGCCCTAAATAGGACTCTTGTCCTTTGGATGGTTGTCCTCTCGGGTCAGGCCTTAGTTTTCCCTTAACGTCTCATCTATCAAGTGCCTACTGACTTAAATAAAGCTGAAGTCTGTCCAGAGGATGTTTAGGTTTTAAAAAAGACTATGGTTACACTGGTGATTTAAGAAAATATGTTCAAATGCTGCCTCACGCTGTCCGGCTCGTATTTTCTCCATCGCTGTGGCCTGCTCTGTTCTGGACGACTGAAGAGCGAAGGCTTCGCTGATCTCGCTCAGTGGCAGAGCGGTCGTCCTATAACTGTAAGGTTGGCGGTTCAATTCCTGCTCTTCCTATTTCATACTGTTGTTGTGTCCGTGAGAAGACATGTGTCTCGTGTGTTTACAAGCACTGTCCCAATCAAATAATAATACATAACAAATAATACATTTAAAATGTTTACACTAATGCAGCTAGAATTCTGTTCAAATATAAACATTAACATCAGCAAACTTCCTAAGTCTCTGATGTTTCAGACCAAACCAGGAGGTGGCGCTGTTGCCTTTTCCTTAAAATAATGTGTTTGATAAAGTATTCAGCTCAGTCCAGAAGATGACGACAACAATGATCTGCACTGAACCAGTTCCAAACTAGATCTATCCCGGGTTTAGACCAGTACCAGACCCGGTGAAACCCGTTGGGTTGAGTAGGGACTGAACCGGGTTTAGACCAGTACCAGACCCGGTGAAACCCGGTGGGTTGAGTAGGGACTGAACCGGGTTTAGACCAGTACCAGACCCGGTGAAACCCGTTGGGTTGAGTATGGACTGAACCGGGTTTAGACCAGTAGCTGCTTCTGTTAAACTCACAGTGGAACCAAACGGTAAGAGACTGTTTTAACAACATCATAGCATTTATTAAAAAAGCAACAGATAATTAAAAAGCTTTGTGTACATCTACATTAATGCTGTACCATTTTAATGACAATGTTCATATTAAATGTTCTACATCAGGCAATGGAATTTTATTTCTATGGCACAGTTCAGACACTGGGTAACTCAAAGTGCTTTACAGAAATAAAAGACAAGATTTAGATTAAGAAACATAAGACAAATTAAAAACATTTTAAAAGAAGAGTGCAGATTAAAAAAAACACTTTATGTTGTAGTGTAGGCGGAGCTAAAGAGGAAGGTTTTTAACGTCTCCTTGAACATGATTTCTTATTATTTTGTTTTCTTTATACATAATTGGGCAAGGAATGTTTTCACAGACTTTACTCAGTTAAGTGTCGTTTCCATGATGCAGTTTTTTTATTTTAGTATTTTATGATCCATTGTGTCAAAAGCTTTCTTAAGAACTATTACTGAATTTTCCTGTCTATGTTCTCAGTTCAGTAGCTACAGGAAAGAAAGTAAACAGGAGCAGTGATTTTTATAAAGGCAAAGTGATTCCAGTCAAAGACAACAAAGGACCAAAAGAAGTCTGGGATGAGCAGATTCATGAAGGACGAAGACTGGTCCTTTATTGTCCTGCTCCAAGAATAAAAACAAACACTCAAGCACAGTGAACATAACACAAGGATTAAAAGGCTTCAAAACTCACTAAAGACAAAAACATAAACAATAAATGTATATATTTTATAGCTTTTGTTGTAATTGTTTTGTAAATTGACTTGTATGACAGTGAACAGTTCACTAAAACATTTCTGTGCCCTCCTTTGATCAAACCTGTAATCTGTGTAATAAACTCGTCTGTAACTGTAGTACTCTGCAGTACTCTGAAGTATTCTGAAGTACTCTGTAGTACTCTGAAGTACTCTGAAGTACTTGTCTGTGTGTGATTCAATCAAATGTCTGCGTGGGATCCTGTTTGATGTTAAATGTTTTGTTTAGGGAATACAAATGGAAATGACATTTATATTTGCGACACAGTGGCAAAGTGGTTAGCACGCCTGCCTCACAGCAAGAAGGTCCTGGGTTCGATTCCCATCCAGGGCAGGGCCTTTCTGTGTGGAGTTTGCATGTTCTCCCTGTGTCTGCGTAGGTTTCCTCCGGGTACTCCGGTTTCCCCTACCACCAAAAACATGTACAATATAGGACTACAGATGGAAATTAGCTGTTAAGCTATAATCTGGTACAAGCATCTCTGCTCCGGCTTAATGTAGAAATAAACCAATCTAATAATAATAATATCATAAACATGTACTGTCCCTACTTTAAATAATATTTTGGACATGTTCCATTGTCGTCTCTCTCGGCTGTCATTGCGTTTGCTTCTTTTGTTCTTTTTGAGCTGAAATATTGTGTACTTTCAGTAAATGTTAAGTTCATGAAGAACAATGAGACACAGTGAAACCTTTAAATGCTCATTTGTTTTGTGTTTTTTTTGCTGAAACCACACTTTAACAGAAACTCGAACCCCGGAACAGGAAACGATCTCTGATAAAGCCTGGGTTTTTCTCTGCGTCTGACTTTCAGAAGCTCTCCTTCAGCGCTGACACATAAAAGAGTAGTTTTTCTTCATAATGTTTGAACACCAGTGCACAGAAACCTAAAATTCTGATTATTATTTTTTTTGAATTCTTAACAAATTTGTTAAAATAGTCATTAGAGTGGTTGCACCAGCGTTTGTGAAGGTGGGACCTGGAACACTTTTTAAGATGTTTGATTTTGGGAAAGACGATGTTCTCCTCCAGGTCAGGCTCCGAACACAAATGTCCAGTTCTCATTAAACGCTCTAAAGTCAGTGTTGTGTTAAATACTGCCCTCTGCTGGACATGTGTCTCTTTAAACTTTTCCAGTTTAAAAGTCGTCTGGAGGAATTAAAAATAAATGTATTTCATTCAAATATAAATATTGGTCTACTTTATTCTAATAAATGTTTTTCAGAGACAGATTATCTGAGGCTTATATTTACAAACTATTTCTCCTTCACAACAGAAATGATCATCTGTCAATCAACCAAAGGACAAAGAGAAAAGACGTCAAAGTTCAAACGGTTTCCTTCAGACCACAGACAGTAATGAAACATCCACAACCAACATTTACCTGAGACTGAATAAATCCATCTTTAGTTTAGCTCTGATCAGTCGTTTCCAGGTCACAGCTGAGACTTCTTCACAAACACACTTTAGTCCAACAAAGTCCTGGTTTAGTCCTGGGGGGCGGAGTTACACCAGGACAAAAACACAGAACTACATCTAAAGCCATAATTTGGATCTGATGCTTAACTTTAGTTTTAACATTCTCTCTATCATGTGACTAATAGGACTGATATGATTGGTCCACATTTATTTATTCATAATGTGTCTTTTATGGAGACAGAACTTTACCCAAACGTTTTGTGGATTATTATTGGACGTGAAAAGGGGTAGAATGTACAGTGGAGCAGCAGGTGAAACATCCAGGTGAGTTTACTGTTAAATCCAGGACAAGACCAGGACGGCCTCAGAAGGACGGGCTTTAAGAGTCCACAAAGACGAGTGCTGCTTCAGAGAAAGGACTATTTCAGGATTATTATAACCATAACAAAATGAAACACAGAAACCTCTGATATAAATAAGTTAGACAGAAATACACAGTTCTTACATTTAAGATAAACGTGTAAATGATAAAACAGAGACGCTCTCGTTGGCTTTTTAAGAAAAATGGATAAATAAAATATAGTCCACATTTTCACAGCTATGACTTAAAAACTGACCCAAAACATCAAAAAGTGCAAAATATTAAGAAAGAAGAGTAGTTTCAGAGATAAAAGTATAAATGGTAAAAGCAATGTTTAATCTCATCAAGTCAAAAAAAACAAACAAAAAAAACTCAAATGTAAATAAACCTGTATTTTTCAAACAGAAACTACATTTACAGAATTAAGTTAGTTTCCTCCTCCTTAGCTCCTGGGAAATGTCAGGTGTGTTTCTGTTTAAACAATCCAAAATAATAAATTCAAAGTATAATATTATGTTGTTAGTTTGTCAAAGCAGAAAAAGAAAGGTGTATTTAGGTTTTATGACGGTTTCTCAGACTGAGAAAGAACGAGGCTTCTGTTCGGACGAGGAACTGAGCGTTAAACCCGTGAGACTCGGTTCTGTCGCACACTAAGAAAAAAAGAAATCTGAAGATATTTATAACCTACAAAGAATAGTAACAGCAGTAAAAGAAATAAAGACGATAAGAAACAACATATACAATAACAAGTTTGGTTTAATCCTGGTTCAGACCTGGTTCAGTCTGGTTCAGTCTGGTTCAGACCTGGTTCAGTCTGGTTCAGTCCTGGTTCAGTCTGGTTCAGTCTGGTTTAGACCTGGTTCATTTATCTGGTTTAGACCTAGTTTAGTCTGGTTTAGACCTGGTTCAGTCTGGTTTGAAAGACCTGGTCTACCCTGGTTCAGTCTGGTTCAGTCTGGTTCAGTCTGGTTTAGACCTGGTTCAGTCTGGTTTAGTCCTGGTTCAGTCTGGTTCAGTCTGGTTTAGACCCGGTTCAGTCTGGTTTAGACCTAGTTTAGTCTGGTTTAGACCTGGTTCAGTCTGGTTTAGACCTGGTTCAGTCTGGTTCAGTCTGGTTCAGTCTGGTTCAGTCTGGTTTAGACCTGGTTCAGTCTGGTTTAGACCTAGTTTAGTCTGGTTTAGACCTGGTTCAGTCTGGTTTAGACCTGGTTCAGTCTGGTTCGGTCTGGTTCAGTCTGGTTCAGTCTGGTTCAGTCTGGTTTAGACCTGGTTCAGTCTGGTTCAGTCTGGTTTAGACCTGGTTCAGTCTGGTTTAGACCCGGTTCAGTCTGGTTTTTGTCCTACAGTCTGTTGCTGTGTGACTGCTCAAAGCGGATACAGATTCAATTTTGGACGAGGAACAAAACTCTTTGTAGAAAACAGTAAGTGTTTATTTAATTTAAACTAAAAAAGGAATCTCTGACAGTTTTTTTATGCCAACTTTTTATCCATAATACATTTTTAGTTGCGAGACATTGTAAAACTTACAAAGATAAGTTAAAATAAATCTTCTTTTCATTTTAGTCTTTGTTTAGTTTTGATTTAATTCCAGTTCAGGTGAGTACAAGTTTGTCCAGAGCCTTTTGTTTCTTCATAAAATTTAACTCAATTAAAATAGTGTCAAAACAATAATCAAAATATTGTAGTATCGTTATCGCGATACTTATAGTTATTGTATGTTTTGCTAATATTACTCCTGCTTTAGATTTTGAGTGAATAATTATCTAGTATTTTTTTAGTTTTTGTTTATAGGCCATTAAAAGTTCTAATACAGTAAGTATAGCTCCATTGTTTCAATAATTACTATATCCGTCATGTTTCTTGCTTTTGTCTGTTTTTCAGCAAATCTTTAACATATTTAGGTAAATAAATGTAATGTAGATAAAAACATTAATAACAGAGCAATAAACTAATTAAGTAGAGCCATAGTTTGGATATGTAGTGTATATATAATAACGATAAATCCATCAAATCTAAAAAAAACAATAAAGGATTTTCTTTGAGATATCTTTAAAGAAAAACTATCAGAAAAAAATTGACTTAAATAAAAAGATTCAACCAGAAGCAGATATTTGACAAAATTTTGAGAAAGTGTTTTGAATTTATTCAGTTTTGAGAAATGAGAGGTTTTTAGGCAGCGACATGTCACAGTGTGAATCGAGGCGTCGATAAAGTCACGTTTGGATCCGGGACTCGGCTCGTTGTCCAATCAGGTCAGAGAAATAAAATAATATTATATAAATTCCTTTAGTTTACTAAAATGACAAGATAACATTTTTGATCCTTTGATGTGAAAAGTGTCCGAAAGACTTAAAATTAAACTGTTAACAAACAAACAACAGATTAGAATTCACCAGATCACGATGTTTAAAGAATAAATTACAACTAAACAATTTTAAAAATTCAAACTAATGACATTTTTATGAAACCAAAGCCAATAATAAACTTCAGATTGAGTAAAAAGTCCATGACATTTAAGAATCATATAGAGACTGATTCTACTTTTAAGAATTTATTTAAAATTAAATATTATTGAAGAAAATATGGACTTTTATCTTTTATTTGTTCCACAATAGATATATTTTGTAAAACATAAATATAAATGTGGCCTCTTATATGAGTCGAGGAACTACTGTATTGTCTATGTATTTATTTAGAATTTATCTAAAGCCTATTATACATCCATCTTTAATGTTATAGATCTTTAAAGTGACTCTGGACTGAACTCTTCTCTTAATCCTGGTCTCAAACTTGAAACTATCACTGACCTTTATTAAACCTAAACGTGTTAAAAACTCAGCCAGGACCAAGGGAAATAGTTCTGACTGAGGACTGCTGCAGGTTTTAGTCTCAGAGAAAACCACTCTGTTCTTCCTAAAAACTGTTGTTCAGGACCAGGACCAGGCTCACTGTCCAGACCTGAGAGTATCTCATTTACAAGGACACCAGGACTGTCCAAACAGAAGGAGACAGAGTTAGTCCAGACTTAGACCAGGTCCAGACTCACGGAGGTCAGTGTTTGAAGGAGACAGAGTTAGTCCAGACTTAGACCAGGTCCAGACTCACGGAGGTCAGTGTTTGAAAGAGACAGAGTTAGTCCAGACTTAGACCAGGTCTAAGTGTGAAAGTGTTGTTTGGAGGTGCGGGGGGTGTTGGAGGGAAAGGTTTAGTGCAGCAGGTTTTTGTCACAGAGCCAAGTGTTGTGTGAATGCTGCAGGAGGAAACAAGCTCTACTTTGGAAAAGGAACCAGACTCACTGTTGAACCCTGTGAGTACTTTTATTCAAACTGGATCTTATCAGAGTTAAAGCTAGGGTTTGGGGATTTCTTTTATTGGAAAAACAAAAAAGTTATTTGAAGAAAGACAGTAAAGTAATTTTGAGACAAAATAAATAAAATCTGGGCTTGTAGCAGCTGGCTTTAGAAAAGACATAAAAACCCACAAATGTCATGAAAATAACATTAACAACAAATTCAACTAAAACCCTAATTCTTTTAATTAAAATGAATCAAAAACACAGGTCTTTTGCAGTTTGTCTTGACATCTTTAATATAATTTCAGCTCTATGTAAATTCAGCTCAGCAGGAGTTTGTTAAATTTATTGTTTTAGTTGGATTTGAAGAGTTTTGCAAATGAACAGTTTATGATCTGTCGCTGTCATGTCCAAAACCAGAACCAAACACTAAACACTGACTTTTATATTGAAAAGTAAAAGTGTGTTGATGAATGTTCGGACGAGGAACGACTGTCCAAACCTGTGAGTCTTTTATGTTTATGTCAAATACAGGAACAATTATGAGTCTGAACATGTCTAACCCAACTCAGGTCCAACATTTCCTCTGAACATTTAGCTCGGAATAAACCTACTTTTAACAAAACAAAAAAGTACCGATCAAAAAATAATCTTCACTGAGCTGTAATTTAAGAAATCCATAGAAAACACATTTATGCATCACTGCTGTACGTCTGAACTACAAATATATAGTTTATAAACGTTTTAAACATATCTTAACAGTTTTCTCTCTGACCCCATGTGACCCTGTTGAGAGGAACGGGTCTAAAACGGGTCTAAAAACAATAATGAAGTACTGTTCTAAAATATTTCAAAAGTCACTCAACAGTTTGTTTAAAGTCTTCCGGTTGTTCATCTCTGCTTTGGACAAAACCATGTCTCTTGGTCTTTTTTAGTTTTGTTGCAGTGAATGATTAAATAAGAGTGTGTTATGGTCAGAGCAGCAGGTTTGTGTCACAGAGCCAAGTGTTGTGTGAATGCTGCGGGAAACAAGCTCTACTTTGGAAAAGGAACCAGACTCACTGTTGAACCCTGTGAGTACTTTTATTCAAACTGGATCTTATCAGAGTTAAAGCTAGGGTTTGGGGATTTCTTTTATTGGAAAAACCGTTTATGATTGAGTCCCAGTGTTTCTGGAGTCGCTCAGATCCAGAGGGTTTTTGTGACAGTGTTGGAGGTTGTGTGACAGGAACCAGAGACAAAGTGATGTTCGGGAGAGGCTCCAGACTCACTGTAGAAAACTGTGAGTAAACTAGGATTGTACAGATGTGTTATTTTCTGCTTTTAAAGTCACAGCTGGAATCTCCTCAGTGAGAAACAGAACTGAAGTTTAGGTCTTATCTTTATCTAAACCGTTGTGCTTTTGGGTTTTGAAGATTAATGAGGTGTTATCGGGCTCAGGGTGTTTTTCTTCTGCTGCTGTTTGTTGCTCTGACACTGGTTTTAAAATCACAACCTCTGTCTGATTTTACTGAGAAAAATGAATATAGTTAGGTTGACGCTCCGGAAAAACAATCTCTTTAAATGAATCAACACAACTCAGTTCAGTTTTTTTGCCATTTGGAACTAAATATTTGACTTAATGTTCTCTTTGTCCTAAACTTCGTCTGAATCTGTTTAAAACTTAAAACAAAGTATTATCTTTCATTTGTGCGACTGAAGTGTCTCTGATTCAGGTTAAATCTATATTTGCTGCAGCAGAACCATGTTGGGCTCAAACACATGACACCAGGTTAGATTCATCTGAGTAACTTTTAATGAAATACATTTTAAAAACGTCTTTTTTAAATGTTTTCTAAAAGGAGATTCAGATCAATTGTGAGTTCAAAGTGTTGACAGTGTTTTTAGTGTTCGGACGAGGAGCCAGACTCACTGTTCAGCTCCGTGAGTGAAAAAGAATTTACACACACTTTACACTTTATCCTCTTCCGAGAATCGATCTGATCCTGTTCAGTGCTGCTTTAATGAACAACACTGACATAAAAATGACCAAAACGTTATTAAAACAGACGCGACGTGGGTCTTTTTTCTGTTAAATAAGCAGAATGTAAGTGTCTTTAATTCACGTTTAATCCTGTCGAATAGTGACTGATAACTTTAGAATAATGTTGTAGCAGTCGCTGATATTAAGATAAATTGAATGCGCAGCGGAGGATTGTTCTCTGAGTTTATAAAGCGACACAGACAGGTTTTGTTTTGAGTAAAATGAGGAGTTAAAAGTGTGTTCAGTTTTTGTCTCAGAGCGAAGTGTTGTGTGAGAAACGTTGGGAACAAAGTGATCTTTGGAACAGGAACCAGTCTCAGAGTCGAACCCAGTGAGTGACTTTTACTGTGTTTTAAATATCGATAGAAACATCAACTTTTACTAAAACTGTGTCTTTAGTGTTGAACCTGAGTGACTTCAGCTCGAGCTATTGAGTCAAAGGCAGACGGTTGAGAGTTCGATTCCTGCTCTGGTTGTAGTAGCAGTATTTTTGAATGTGATTAAAAATATGATAAAGTTAAGGTTCTATGGTTCTGTGTTCTTCAGATGTTTCGGTCGATTGAAGTAAATGTGTTTCTGTGACGTCGGGTCATTTACAGCAACTCTGCCAAAAGTTTCTGTTCTCTTTTACAAAAACACTGTCCTAGTTCAGGTCAAAGATTAAATCAATCAGAAAAAAGAGTGAAGTTGTGTAAAAACACTGCTGTAGTAGTTTTAGTCTCAGAGTGAACTGTTGTGTGACTGGACTCGGTGGAACTAAGATGTTTTTTGGAAACGGAGTCAGACTCAGAGTCGATGCCTGTGAGTAAAGAGTGACTTTAAAACTGATCTATTCTGTTTATTGTCCTGGTGAAAAAGGAGAAAGTGAAAAGTTATATTTATTGAGAACAAAGAGAAATGAGGAGAACTGTCACAGACATGTCTCTGCATCAGTTATGGAAAAAAGTTTATATTAAATATAATGTTCTAACAAAAAGAGATATTTTAATAATAATGAAAAAGTGTGGGGCATCGCTGGAGATCAGAGTCAAAAACTAACACTAGAGATCAGAGTCAAACACTAACACTGGAGATCAGAGTCATAAAATAAACACTAGAGATCAGAGTCAAAACTAACACTGGAGATCAGAGTCAAACACTAACACCGGAAATCAGAGTCAAAAACTAACACTATAGATCAGAGTCAATCACTAACACTGGAGATCAGAGTCAAAACTAACACTGGAGATCAGAGTCAAACACTAACACTGGAGATCAGAGTCAAACACTAACACCGGAAATCAGAGTCAAAAACTAACACTAATTCCACTGCATCAGTATTATTAGTTTAGGGTCAATGGTCGTTTGGATCAGAACTTGAGTCGTTTAAGAGGTTTATGCAAAAGAAGCTGTAAAATATTGATATATGATGATTTTACAGCAGCTTTTTGTGCTTGTACTTGTACTCAAATCAAATCCTGTTTGAAGTCTGTGCGTTACCTGAACCCTTCTGAAACCCTGCCTGCTCTGGACACAGTTGACCCCAGAGTTTAAGGTTTGCTTAGAGTTTGTGTCACAGAGTTAAGTGTTGTGTGAACACTGGAGCCAGGAAACTGATCTTTGGGACAGGGACCATACTCAGAGTGGAACCCAGTGAGTGATGATTTCTGTGTTTTATATTTTATGTTTTAGTTGCTTATTAATGTTAGAAACGGTTAATGTTCAGTCGGAAACACGTGAGAAACACGTGAGAAAGGAATATTTTACAGAAATATTTATCTGCAATAATATAAGATAATACCTGCAGTTGGTGGAAAAGGGCCCAGACACAAACAAGTGAGTGATGTTATTTTAAATAAAGTGTCTGTGATGCTTCAAGTAAATATAGACGTAAGCATCTGGATATGTTTTTTAATGTATTTATATTTTCTCAGAACCACGTGCTTTGTATTTAACAAATTTTAGTTCAGTTGATTTTATATTTAGTAAAAACACACTGATCAATGAGAGGTTTAGATCTTGTTTTGATAAATGAAATATAGTATTTTTTTATTGTTTTTTAAGGTTTTATTCTTTTGAGGAAATTAGATAAAATTTTTCAGGATAAAGACATAAGTTATTAATATTATTATTGGGTCTGTTCCATATTTAGTTTATTTCCAACAGAAATCATTTAGAGTCAAGTAAACGTAACTGAGTTATTGTCACAGAGTTAAGTGTTGTGTGAACACTGGCTCTAACAAACTGATCTTTGGGACAGGGACCAGACTCAGAGTCGAACAGAGTGAGTACAAAAACTGTTTATTCAATGTTTATGAAAGAAATTGTTTTGAAAAATATCTAAAAGGTCAAAGGTGAAAGTGTTGATGAAATGAACTGAGACAGAATAGTTCTGATGTGTGTCGTTGTCGGTTTTTTACACTTTTATTATTTATAACAGAACAATATATACAATATATTTAAGATTTACTGAAAACTGACAAAAATTAGAGCAGTTTTTATGAAACTGTGGTCAGTGTTTATCAAAGTCTGTTTGTTTTTATACAGAAGTAAATATAAAATATAAAGTGATTATGAAATATATGACAGCAGGTTTGTGCAACGACAGGTGAGATTAAAGCACCTGAGTGTTTTTAAGAACTTGTTTTTATTGTAAATGTACTGTTGGAGCTGGATTATGAAGAGAAAATGGAGGTTCTATGAGAATATTTTATGGTTATTCTAGTTTATATTGAAATGGAGTAAATGTTTAAGTCAGAGTCAGTGGACTTTTTGTCAAAGAGAGAAGTGTTGTGTGAATAATGTCGCTGACAAACTGACTTTTGGAACAGGGACCAGGCTCAGAGTGGAACAGAGTGAGTGGTGTTTTTTATTTATAGTTCTTTATATTTTAAACAATGATAATGTTTTGCTAATATTTCTGTGGCTTTGGTTCAGATCAGAGCTGACGAGGCTCAAAGTGAAAAAAGTTCATAAATAATGTTGACGTATTTAAATCTGAGCCGAATATGAAAAGAACTACTCGTGCTTTAACAGAGAACGTGTTATTGTTGGAGGCCTCTGAAAAATGAGCTAAAAATATACGTATATGTATTTTCTGTTCTTATGTTAAAGTCTGTTAATGTTCTCGTTCGTCCAGGTCGTAACAAAGTGGGGTGTTTTAGACGTAAGCATCTGGACTCAGTTATAGTTTGACTCTGGATCAAACCATTTCTTCAGATTTTATTCTTTTGATGAAATGGGTTTTAATAATTCAGGATAAAGACACAAAATATATTTATTGTTTTGTCTGTTCCACATTTGGTTTTCTTTCTTATAAAAATCATTTAAAGATAAAAAGTAATGAGAGTTCAGTTCAGTCAGTTCTCGTCGCAGACTGAAGTGTTGTGTGAACACTGGAGTCACAAAACTGACTTTTGGAACCGGGACCAGACTCAGAGTCGAACCCAGTGAGTGACATTTTAAATAATATTTCAAAGGTAGTGTATAGGGTTATTTTCATTCGTCCAGGTCGTTAGAGCAATAACATTTGTAAATATATAAATATAAGCAATATTTTAAAGCTTTGACCTTGTGTTCTTTCAGTTCATTTTGTTGAAGCAAAAAGAGACATTAAAGTTAGTTATATTTAGTGACAACGTAAATTCAACACTTGAGATAATCTGAATAAACCTGCAGCTGAGATATTGTCACAGAGTTAAGTGTTGTGTGAACACTGATTATAACAAACTGATCTTTGGGACAGGGACCAGACTCAGAGTCGAACAGAGTGAGTACAAAAACTGTTTATTCAATGTTTATGAGAGAAATTGTTTTGGCATATACAGTATCTGGAAGGTCAAAAAGTTATATAAGTATTCTCATAGTTTTATTCTCTGTGTTTTTTGAATAATATCTAAATTTACAAAGTTATAAAAGGTAAAGATGTGTTGATGATTTCAAAAAAGGTCCATATTTGACAAAAAAATCCTGAAAAAACTAAGTGTTGATGAAATGAACCGAGACAGAAAAGTCCTGATGTGTGTCGTTGTCGGACTGGAGCTGGACTGAGGAGAGAATTTTTACACTTTTATTATTTATAACAGAACAATATATACAATATATTTAAGATTTACTGAAAACTGACAAAAATTAGAGCAGTTTTTATGAAACTGTGGTCAGTGTTTATCGAAGTATGTTTTTTTTATACAGAAGTAAATATAAAATATAAAGTGATTATGAAATATATGACAGCAGGTTTGTGCAACGACAGGTGAGATTAAAGCACCTGAGTGTTTTTTTAAGAACTTGTTTTTATTGTAAATGTACTGTTGGAGCTGGATTATGAAGAGAAAATGGAGGTTCTATGAGAATATTTTATGGTTATTCTAGTTTATATTGAAATGAAGAAAATGTTTAAGTCAGAGTCAGTGGACTTTTTGTCAAAGAGAGAAGTGTTGTGTGAATAATGTCGCTGACAAACTGACTTTTGGAACAGGGACCAGGCTCAGAGTGGAACAGAGTGAGTGGTGTTCTTTATTTATAGTTCTTTATATTTTAAACAATGATAATGTTTTGCTAATATTTCTGTGGCTTTGGTTCAGATCAGAGCTGACGAGGCTCAAAGTGAAAAAAGTTCATAAATAATGTTGACGTATTTAAATCTGAGCCGAATATGAAAAGAACTACTCGTGCTTTAACAGAGAACGTGTTATTGTTGGAGGCCTCTGAAAAATAGACTCCACATGTATTTTCTGTTCTTATGTTAAAGTCTTTGTTCTCGTTCATCCAGGTCGTAACAAAGTGGGGTATTTTAGACGTAAGCATCTGGACTCAGTTATAGTTATTATTTTTATTATTATTATTATTATTATTTGGTCTGGTTTGTTTTATTTCATATACACATCTTTCAGAGTCAAGTAGAGGTCTGAGGGAGTTATTGTCACAGAGTTTAGTGTTGTGTGAACACTGGGAACTACAAATTAACCTTTGGGACAGGGACCAGACTCAGAGTGGAACCGAGTGAGTAGATTTATTTAATGTTTATTTATTTTCTTTCAAGCTATATTTAACGAGTTACGTTTATTGAGAACTATTTCTTATTTACAATGACGACCTGAACAAGACGCAACACAAAGACACAAAACAATTCAAAAAGAGGAACGAGAGGAGACATGTCATCAGCAAGAAATACACTTTCAGACAATATTAATGATTGTTCAGATCAGAGCAGAATGTTGTCGTACAAAGACAAGTGCAACGATCTCAGATGACACTTTGTATTGTTTGAATAAAGAGAGTTAAATGAGCTGAGCTTTAGAAGAACAGGTTCATGAAGTGTCTGACGCTGGTTATGACTGGTGTTGAGATTATTGATTAAGGGTCGTATGAACAGAGTGTGAGTGACCCTGGAACACAGGTCACAGAGCTGTGAGCTATATTTATTACATTTAGGAGAGAAACTGTTTAGGAAAATATCTGGAAGGTCAAAGATGAAATTGTCTGTAACAGGAATAGACTTGTTGTGTGTTGTTGGACTGGAGCTGGACAGGAGTGAAGAGTAACTGTATTATTATTTACAGTTATATAACAACATGAGAAGAATGAAAAAACAGAACAAGAATGAACTATATTTCAAAAGCAATAACAGAGACTGTCGGCGGTTTGAAAAGTGAAATAGAAGGTTATAATAATTATATGTTGTTATTTTAGAGTAAATGGAGTCTTGTGGATTGTGTGAGTTTTTGTCTCAGACTGAAGTGTTGTGTGAACACTGGAGTCGGGAAACTGATTTTTGGAAAAGGGACCAGACTCAGAGTCGAACAAAGTGAGTGATGACATTTTAAATCATATTTTAAACAATCTGTGATGGGTCTCGTTCGTCCGGGTCATACTGCAGACATATCTGAAAAATATTTTAAAGCTTTTCTCTTAGAATCTTGCTCAGTGTTAAAACCAGTGAAAGCGTCTGATTTACTGTAGATAGTTATTGTGACAGAGGTAAGTGCTGTGTGTCTGGAGGAGTTAACAAACTGATCTTTGGAACAGGGACCAGACTCAGAGTGGAACAGCGTGAGTAGATTTATAATAATTATGATTATAACGTCATCTTTGATAAAGTGTGTCTCAGACTTGGGCCACATCAGAGTGAGGTTTTTCATAAATATGTATTTTGTGAGATCTGTGCAGTTATTACAGTCTGCTTTATGCTTTTATTTTGAAGAGGCTGGACTGTGAGACCAAGGACAGTAATGATGTCCTTGAGTTTTTTTTGTTGAGGTTTTAATAAAAGAAAACAGCAGGCTTTAGGTCATGCCTGGGGTCGGGGTCAGGGTTCAGATCAAGTGTTTCTCGACTGGAGGGTCTGAGCCCAAAAATATTGTTAAAGTTGTGCATCCCAAAATGCTGTTGTCGGCAAACTGTAGCTTTACTCAGTGTCGGATAAAAAAGAGCTTTCATCTGTTTACCTCTGAATATTTGTGTTGTGCATTGTCCTCGTTCAGGACGATGTGGCGCCAGAAAATTAACCACAGAAAAGAGTGAGGCAAATGTTTTCAGTAAAATACAGGTTTTAGTGGCGCAGCCTGCATTAAAACTGTCCCTGGGAACTTTCAGAATCTTTTTTTAAAAATAATAAAACGCTGCTAAAGTGAATAAATGTGCTGCAGAGTTAAAGTGCTGCAGAGTTAAAATGCTGCAGAGTTAAAGTGCTGCAGTGTTAAAGTGCTGCAGAGTTAAAGTGCTCCAGAGTTATTGTGCTGCAGAGTTAATGTTCTGTAAAGTTAAAGTGCTGCAGAGTTAAAGTACTCCAGAGTTAATAATCTGCAGAGTTAATGTTCCGTAGAGTTAAACTGCTGCAGAGTTAAAGTGCTGCAGAGTTACTGCGACTGGAGTTAAGCTGATCTTTGGGGAAGGGACCAGACTCAGAGTCGAACAGAGTGAGTACAGAGGAAATTTATGGAAAATGAATATGTTTTATTTAATTTACATTAAAATATCTCACTCGACTTTTAAAATTATTATATTAAGAATGGAGAAGAAAATAGAGTCAGTCTTTATTGCCAAAGGAAACAAAACAAATGTAAAGAGTTTAAGTTTATAAAAAGATGGCAAGTGAAAAAGCAGGATGTAACAATAGAATAAATAAACTATAAATGCATTAATATTTAAAGTGCAACAGTTCTTTGTCTTATTTAAGTTTAAGTTTTTCCTTTTCCAGTCGTGACTGTGGCAAAAATTAGAGATGTTTTAACGGAGCTGCTTTAATAATAATAATAACAACAACAATAATAATAATAATAATAATAATAATAATAATAATAATAATAATGGATAAAAGCGTCTGCTAAATGACTAAATGTAATAATAATAATAATAATACATTTTACACAAACATATTTTTATTGTTGTCTAAAAAGAAGTTAAAAGAACAGTTAAATGTGAGCGGAGTTAATGTCCCAGAGTGCACTGCTGTGGGACTCAGAGTTCACAGAAACTGATCTTTGGACGAGGAACACGACTCACAGTAGAAACCAGTGAGTAGTTCATTATTATCTTTATCCTCAAAGTTATTATTAAATGCTTTTCGGAAAACATCTGAAACCCGTTAAAGGTCAAAGTGTGGATGAGGTCAGTTTGAAAAAGCTTTATTCTGAAAGGGTTTGTGAGGCTGCAGTAAAACTGAAGAGTCAGAGTCAGTTCAGTGAATGTCCCAGAGTCTGCTGCTGTGGGACTGAGAGCGACGAGGAGCCAGAGTCACTCACAGTTCAGATCTGTGAGTACTTCATCTGTTTTTAGGTTTGCTGTGTTTACTGAACATGAAAACAAACTGCAGCTGAATAAAGATCCTTTAAACGTGACCATCCAGTGGAGTTTTAAAGGTTTATCAGAAAAGAAGAGTTCAGATGAAGAATTTCAAAAGCGTTTTAATGAAAAGGCTGTTTTATTGTGGTTTAAATGAGAGGTTGAGGACAGACAGTTAATGTCCCAGAGTGCACTGCTGTGGGACTGGAACAGGTTATAAACTGGTCTTTGGACGAGGAACGAGCCTCACGATTCAAACCAGTGAGTACTTTATGTTTATTAAATGCTCTGTGGAAAGTATTTAATGTACAAAGCTGTAAAAGGAGTTGAAAATGTCAGAGATTAGACGTAAGTCCAACAGAAAAGGGACCAGAATCAAAGTTAAACCTGTCAGAACTGGATATTTATTTCATATTAAATGAGATTATCAGCTGTTTATTCAAAATGAGGTCTTGGTTTGTCCTTAAAGCTGAGAGGCTGCTGTAGATGTTTGTGAGGCTTTACGTTGATACTGAGCTGCAGAAGTAAAACTGAATTAAAAACACGTTAAAAGAGGTTAAAATGACATTAACAAACTGAGTCAAAGACTGGAGTAAAAAGGTCTGATGTGAGTGGGGTTAATGTCCCAGAGTGCACTGCTGTGTGACTGGATCAGGTTCACAGAAACTCATCTTTGGACGAGGAACACCTCTGACGGTGGAAACCTGTGAGTAGTTCGTTCTCTGTTTGTGCAAAACGTTGATTTAGAAATGTTTCAGGTAAAAATGTGTTGCTGCTGTTTTCACTGAATAAATGGACAGAGTTTAATGAAAAAATGAAGTCCCACTGAAGAAGTAGGGTGCATTAAATTGAATACAAACCAAAGAACAGCGTTAAAAAACATCTTTAGAACAAAACAAACACTTTTGAGTCGAGCTTTGCCGTAAATCTGACTGAAACTGAACTTAAAGCCATGTTTCAGTTTTAGCTCAGTTTATTCACAGAGTTAATAAAAGAAGGTGATTAATGTAAAAGTAAAAGTCTGATGTGAGTGGAGTTAATGTCCCAGAGTGCACTGCTGTGTGACTCAAGGAGCAGTAAAACAGACTTTTGGACGAGGAACACTTCTGACGGTGGAACCCTGTGAGTAGTTTATTCTTTCAGAGACATTTATGTGACTGTTCAGCTTTTGTCCAAATATTTTACAGTCAGAGCTGGAATTATCTAAAATTAATTAAAACCTGTTCAAATCCATCTAAAACCTGTTCAAATCCATCTAAAACCTGTTCAAATCCATCTAAAACCAGTTCAAATCCATCTAAAACCTTTACAAATCTATATAAAACCTGTTCAAATCCATCTAAAACCTGTTCAAATCCATCTAAAACCTGTTCAAATCCATCTAAAACCTTTACAAATCTATATAAAACCTGTTCAAATCCATCTAAAACCTGTTCAAATCCATCTAAAACCTGTTGAAATCCAACTAAAACATGTTCAAATCCATCTAAAACCTGTTCAAATCCATCTAAAACCTGTTGAAATCCAACTAAAACCTGTTCAAATCCATCTAAAACCAGTTCAAATCCATCTAAAACCTGTTGAAATCCAACTAAAACCTGTTCAAATCCATCTAAAACCTGTTCAAATCCATCTAAAACCTTTACAAATCTATATAAAACCTGTTCAAATCCATCTAAAACCTGTTGAAATCCAACTAAAACCTGTTCAAATCCAACTAAAACCTGTTCAAATCCAACTAAAACCTGTTCAAATCCATCTAAAATCTGTTCAAATCCAACTAAAACCTGTTCAAATCCATCTAAAACCTGTTTAAATCCATCTAAAACCTGTTCAAATCCATCTAAAACCTGTTCAAATCCAACTAAAACCTGTTCAAATCCATCTAAAACCTGTTCAAATCCATCTAAAACATGTTCAAATCCATCTAAAACCTGTTCAAATCCAACTAAAACCTGTTCAAATCCATCTAAAACCTGTTTAAATCCATCTAAAACCTGTTCAAATCCATCTAAAACCTGTTTAAATCCATCTAAAACCCTGTTGAAGAGCTCAGAGTAAATGTGAGGGCTTGTGTTGATGTGTGAATGATGGAACGAGGAAACTGATCTTTGGAACTGGATCCAGACTCTCTGTAGAAGTCTGTGAGTAAAACTGTTTATTTCATTTATGTGTCATAAAAAGTAAAGATTATAATTCAGTCAGAGACAGTTGGTCAGTAAAAACAGAGAAAGTGTAACGATGAGCTTCATTAGTCGCAGAGAAACTGTGAAAATAGTGTATTTGTTAAAAGACGCATTATAAAGTGTAAAAATAAACTCAGATTCTTGTTTTATACTTTATTCTAACGCAGACAGAGCTCCAGAAAACTACAGCAGTGTAAACCGTCCTCATGTTCAATCTTTACTTTTGTATTTGAGTCTTTTTCATTTACAAAGATTCAGTTTAACTCTGTTGTGTTCATGTCCAGTCAGAAATATGGGAGAATAAAGTGTTCTGATCGAGTTTCAGTCGAAACATGTGACTTTGACTGGAAAGTTACAGACTTTTATCTTGGTCAGATTTCAAAAGTTTTTCTCATAAAACAGTGTCGGGTCGTCTCGAGACTGAAGTCAGATTGTTCAGATTTGTTTGAACGTTTTTCTCGTGTTTTTGCTCAAACTGAACTAAATCCACTCAAAATGTGACATTTACGAAGTATTGAAATTATATATATAATTATTTTTTATATTTCTGTCAATTTCTTTTAAAGCATTTTAATAAAAAGCTTTTTATTAAAATGTGAAATGTAGAAACAAAGCAACTGTTCACCTTTAAACTTTAAAAAAACAACTAAAACCTGTTCAAATCCATTTAAAACCTGTTCAAATCCAACTAAAACCTGTTCAAATCCATCTAAAACCTGTTCAAATCCATCTAAAACCTGTTCAAATCCATCTAAAACCTGTTCAAATCCAACTAAAACCTGTTCAAATCCATCTAAAACCTGTTCCAATCAACCTTAAACCTGTTCAAATCCAACTAAAACCTGTTCAAATCCATCTAAAACCTGTTCAAATCCATCTAAAACCTGTTCAAATCCATCTAAAACCTGTTCAAATCCAACTAAAACTCTGGAGCAGGTTTAGTGTCGGGGCTGAACAGATGTGTGTCTACGTCTCAATCAGGATGGAAGATGGTTTTTGGAAATGGCTCTAAACTCAGCGTCGAAAACCGTGAGTTTTGACTAAATATTAATTTATTAAATAAAATACAAAGACTTGGTTTAAACATTTATCTCTTTATTAAACTGTCAACTTTTTTCAAATTAGTTTAATTATTAAGGGTTTTACATTAAAAATGTTAGAGCCAACTAAAACCTTTTCAAATCCAACTAAAACATTTTCAAATCCAATTAAAACCTGTACAAATCCATCTGAAACCTGTTTAAATTTAACTAAAATCCGTTCTTGTGTCAGATTAGACCAGGGGTCCCCAACCCCGGGCGCTGGACCGGTACCGGTCCATGGGTCATTTGGTACCGGGCCGCAGAGAAAGAATAAATAACTTACATTATTTCTGTTTTATTTATTACCTGAGTCTGAACGATGTTTTGTTTTGAAAAATGCCCTCTATGACATCTGTCACTCTTGACGCTTGTCCCGGTCACGTAATACGTTGCCGCTAAAATTAAACCTCCAAGCTAGCAAAAAGAGTAAAAACAAACGTCTTTGTAAAGTTTCTTCACAAAGGGGAAAAGACTAAGTGAGGAGACAGAAGAGCATACGACTTCCAAGACAAAGTAAGCTGTATTTAACAGACAATACCAAGAGTCCGACTTAAAATATGGATTTATAGCGACAGATGATTCCCGCGCACTAAACCCGCTCTCTAATGAGGCAATGAAGCCTTCAAAACTGCTTATCCACTTGGAGACCAAGCATCCTGCATTAAAAACACACGTTTATTAATATATTTAGAAAATATTACAGTTTTTATGCTGCTTGTATCATTTTATTTTGTGTATTTATCCGCCACACCTTAAAGACCGCTCCGTGAAAATATTGTCTGACATTGAACCGGTCCGTGGCTCATAAAAGGTTGGGGACCGCTGGATTAGACCATATTATTTGTTTTAGTAGTTTTTTTGTCAGTTTTGTGGCAGAAGGGGATAAAATGTAGAATGTAAATTGATAAAATGAGGCTCCTGCTTTATTTACAGTTATTTTACTTTAATATTAACTGGATGAATTTGATCAGCTTCAGGTTTGTGTAGATTTTGTCTAAAGTCGTTGAGCGAAGGATTAAAAAAGAAGAAATGTGATTATTGTAAAAGTAAAAAGCCTGATGTGAGTGAAGTTAATGTCCCAGAGTGCACTGCTGTGGGACTCAAGGAGGATCATATAAACAGATCTTTGGACCAGGAACTCGACTGACGGTTCAGATCAGTGAGTACTTTCTCTGTTTCTATACGTTTGAGATGAAAAAAAAACACTACGTTAGATCAGAAGAGTTTTTCTTTTAAATCAACTTAACTCTGAAAGTAAATCAGTTTTGAATCCAGTCATCATCAAATCCAGCGAGAGCTGCTGAAAGAAAAGAAGAAAAGGCTCAAACTAAAAAGTATCCAACCTGAACTGATTTATTTTATCTGTGTCGCAAAATATTTAAATAAAAAATGACCTTTTTATGTCAGTTTATCTCCTGGTCTCTGTCAGTTTTACAAAAGCACAGCTTTTCCTGCAGATTGAACATTTTTATCAAAGTTTTTATCAGTGAAAATAAAAGCAGCAGAATTTAAGCAACGGCACAAATTAAAACTAAAGGCAATTAATAAATGAAAAAATATTCAACCGTAGAAGAAAAAATATTTGTATTTATTTTTTTCTTGGACTAAAATGATTTAAAATGACAGGAAGAGTTGAGACGTTACAGAGTGAGGTTAATGTCCCAGAGTGCACTGCTGTGGGACTGGAGCAGGTGTATCCAAGATCACATTTGGACGAGGAACTAGGCTAACGCTTCAGATCAGTGAGTACTTTATTTATTCTCTTTTTAAAATGAGCCTGATGTGTTTTAAAAGAGTTTAGCTGCTGCTGCTTTTAAAGAATTAAAGACCTGCTTTTTCTTTGGAATAAAACCGACACAAACTGCAGCTGAATAAAAAAAGTACAGCTAATTTAAAAGTGATCCGACTGAGTAATCTCAATATAATCCGATAAAAACCACAAAAACAGGTCCAGTTTTCTCCAGTGGAGCTCTGTCATCTGAGAAACCTGAGGAAGTGTTGAACCTAACACTAACAATATCCAACAAACTCTCAGAGTTAAACACAGAAGAATACTCTTAGATAGATACAAGGGAAGAGTCCAAGTCCAGACTTAGACCAGGTCCGGACTTAGAACAGGTCCAGACTTAACCACGTCCAGACTTAGACCAGGTCCAGACTCACGGAGTTAGTCCAGACTTAGACCAGGTCCAGACTTAGACCAGGTCCAGACTTAGAACAGGTCCAGACTTAGACCAGGTCCAGACTTAACCAGGTCCAGACTTAGACCAGGTCCAGACTTAGACCAGGTCCAGACTTAACCAGGTCCAGACTTAGACCAGGTCCAGACTTAGACCAGGTCCAGACTCACGGAGGTCAGTGTTTGATGTTAATTAAATATAGAATGTTTTTTTAGGTTTTTGTTGAATCTCGAGAACAAACAAATAAACCAGTTTGTTGGTCTTTAGGTCTTTCGGTCTAAAACTTTCACAGACTTGTCCTAAGGCCGTTCTGAAGCCCTGGACTGGTCTGGACTTGTCCAGCTCTAGAACAATCACCATCAGGTCCCACAACTTTAAAACCAAACTTAAACATGTTAAGCTTTAAAACAGATGTAAAAGTCTGGTGTGAGTGGAGTTAATGTCCCAGAATGCCTTGCTGTGGGACTCAAGGATCACAAAAACTGATCTTTGGACGAGGAACTAGACTCACGATTCAAAGCCGTGAGTACTTTATTGATTGTTTTTCAGCTGGATTGGAGGAGTGTGTGTGAGTTTTTATTTCATGTTTTGTTGAATCTGAGTTATTGTCTGAGAGGAGAGTGTTGTGTGAATAACGTCGGGTACAAACTGATCTTTGGGAACGAGACCAGGCTCACAGTCGAACACAGTGAGTGAAGATGGAATTTATTGATGATTATTTTTATGATATATTTCTAAAAGTTTCATTTACTCTAGACTTTAACAGATGTTAAAAAATTGAATTTACAGAAATATTTCATTTCCTTTTAATAATTATTTAAGGATAAAGCATTAAGGATCTGTGCTTTTTAGAAGCACATAGTTTTATTGGACACTTTTTATCTGTCTGTGTTCTTCCTCGGTTTAAGTTTGATCTGAGAAACAGTTCTTTGTGTTTGTCGGAGGCTCTAGAGTCGTATTTTCTGTTCGATTATTTCAGGGTCAAACAGTGGATCTTTCAGACTTGTTCTGATCCAGAGTCAGGCTGATGTTGGAAACAGACTCTAATAAAAGACACGGTGTATTTTATTAGAACAGGCTTCAGTCGAGTTAATGTCCCAGAGTGCACTGCTGTGTGACTCAAACAGGATCATTTAAAGTGATCTTTGGACGAGGAACACGACTGACGCTGGAAACCAGTGAGTACTGTTCTTTAAGATTCTGTTTCTGCAAACGTCTGTGTCTCGAATCAAAACCAAAGAAGAGTTGATTCAGTCAAATATGTTTCACTTTCATTTGACAAAGTGGATTTTTCTTTTGACACTGAGGAACTTTTCCCCAAAACATGAATAAAAGTCTTTAAAAAGGATCCTCCATCAGATTTTAATGTTTATTAATGAGAAACAAGGAAAATCCATCTAAAACCTGTTTAAATCCAACTAAAACCTGTTCAAATCCAACTAAAACCTGTTCAAATCCAACTAAAACCTGTTCAAATCCAACTAAAACCTGTTCAAATCCATCTAAAACCTTTTCAAATCCAACTAAAACCTGTTCAAATCCAACTAAAACCTGTTTAATAATTAATTTTATGAAATGATAAAAATAAGGCTTCTGTTGCATTTACAGTTTATTTTATCATAAACCTAATATTAATATGTGTAGATTTTATCTAAAGACACTGTGGATGTTTTTAATGGAGTAAGAATATTGGGACAGATTAAAAGAAAGTGTGTTTAGTTAATGTCCCAGAATGCACTGCTGTGTGACTCAAGGAGGCTTTACCAAAGTGATCTTTGGACGAGGAACACGACTGACGGTGGAAACCTGTGAGTACTCTTCTTAAAATAAAATAAAAGTCTGTGTTTAATCAGACGTTAAAGTCCAAACATAAACCACTTAGATCCACGTCAAATCCATCTTAAACCCGATAAAACCTGTTCACGTCCAAGTTTAGGAATTAAACAGCTTTTTTATTTAATTAATAAAAGTCTTTCTAAATATATTATGCTTTCTTTATTTTTAGAGCAAAACAAAAGACAAGAAACAAATGTGTGTCATTTTATTGTCTTTAAAACTTTTGAAAAAACGACCAAAGACGATGAAACTCAAGACTCAACCTTCTTTTATTGAATCGATGAAGAAGTTGGCAGTCGACTCATGAGGCAATAACAACAAGAGACTTTTAAATGAACTGTTTTTAAAAGATTTGGCCCAAATGTTTTCAGTAAAAATGATTTTACCATTTACTCTAAAAACAGACCAAAGCCTCTTTAGCCTTGAGCTGAAGCCGTCTGTGGGTCTGGAGCAGGTTTAGTGTCGGGGCTGAACAGGTGTGTGACTGACTCTGGATCAGGACGGAAGATGGTTTTTGGAAAAGGCTCTAAACTCAGCGTCGAAAACCGTGAGTTATGACCAAACCTGACTCTGAACAGACTTTATAAAAACTGCACTGAACATGTTTTAAAGCCGACAGTGATTACAGAGCGATCAGGACTAAACTATCTAATTATTCAATGGAATGATACTTGTTTTTAAAATGGCTCTAATGGAAATATTCAGAGCAGTAAAAAGAGTTTTGGACAGATGTTAGAATCCATAAAAAACATGACTGAGTTCTGGGTCGAAAATGTGAATAGTTATATTTCATGCAGTTGTTGTCACAAAGTTAAATGTTGTGGGACTGGAGCTGGACTCAGACTGTTCTTTGGAAAAAGCACCAGACTCAGAGTCCAAACCTGTGAGTAACAGACTTTTATCTTCGGCAGATTTCCAAAGTTTTTCTCATAAAACAGTGTCGGGTCGTCTCGAGGCTGAAGTCAGATTGTTCAGATTTGTTTGAACGTTTTTCTCGTATTTTTGCTCAAACTGAACTAAAACCTGTTCAAATCCATCTAAAACCTGTTCAAATCCATCTGAAACTTGTTTAAATCCATCTAAAACCTGTTTAAATCCATCTAAAACCTGTTCAAATCCATCTAAAACATGTTTAAATCCATCTAAAACCTGTTTAAATCCATCTAAAACCTGTTTAAATCCATCTAAAACCTGTTTAAATCCATCTAAAACCTGTTCAAATCCATCTAAAACATGTTTAAATCCATCTAAAACCTGTTCAAATCCATCTAAAACCTGTTCAAATCCATCTAAAACCTGTTCAAATCCATCTAAAACATGTTTAAATCCATCTAAAACCTGTTTAAATCCATCTAAAACCTGTTCAAATCCATCTAAAACATGTTTAAATCCATCTAAAACCTGTTCAAATCCATCTAAAACCTGTTCAAATCCATCTAAAACCTGTTCAAATCCATCTAAAACATGTTCAAATCCATCTAAAACATGTCAAATCCATCTAAAACATGTCAAATCCATCTAAAACCTGTTCAAATCCATCTAAAACCTGTTCAAATCCATCTAAAACATGTTCAAATCCATCTAAAACATGTTTAAATCCATCTAAAACCTGTTTAAATCCATCTAAAACCTGTTCAAATCCATCTAAAACCTGTTCAAATCCATCTAAAACCTGTTCAAATCTATCTAAAACCTGTTCAAATCCATCTAAAACCTGTTCAAATCCATCTGAAACCTGTTCAAATCCATCTGAAACCTGTTTAAATCCATCTAAAACCTGTTCAAATCCATCTAAAACCTGTTTAAATCCATCTAAAACCTGTTCAAATCCATCTAAATCCTGTTTAAATCCATCTAAAACCTGTTCAAATCCATCTAAATCCTGTTGAAGAGCAAAGAGTAAATGTGAGGGCTTGTGTTGATGTGTGAATGATGGAACGTGGAAACTGATCTTTGGAACTGGATCCAGACTCTCTGTAGAAGTCTGTGAGTAAAACTGTTTATTTCATTTATGTGTCATAAAAAGTAAAGATTATAATTCAGTCAGAGACAGTTGGTCAGTAAAAACAGAGAAAGTGTAACGATGAGCTTCATTAGTCGCAGAGAAACTGTGAAAATAGTGTATTTGTTAAAAGACTCATTATAAAGTGTAAAAATAAACTCAGATTCTTGTTTTATACTTTATTCTAACGCAGACAGAGCTCCAGAAAACTACAGCAGTGTAAACCGTCCTCATGTTCAATCTTTACTTTTGTATTTGAGTCTTTTTCATTTACAAAGATTCAGTTTAACTCTGTTGTGTTCATGTCCAGTCAGAAATATGGGAGAATAAAGTGTTCTGATCGAGTTTCAGTCGTTGACTTCGACCGGACACTGAGTTTTTAACTGAATGTTTCTGTCCATTTTAGAAACAGAAGCAGGGCTTTCTCAGACTTCTTCCTGGGTCGTCTTTACGGCGGTTCTCTTTAAGAATTTCTTTTTCCAAAGAAGCAGCTGCACATGATTTTCAGATTCTACAATAAAAACTCTGCATGCTGTCATTATAATCTGAGAGTCTTGTGTAAGACAGTTTTAAAGCGTTTAGGATCTAAATAACTTTATAAATGTGAGCCGTTTGGGAGAAAGTACAGATAAAGTTAAACCTGAAGCTGGGGTTCAGTTTGTGTCTCAGAGCGAAGGGTTGTGTGACTGCAACAAACCAGTTTAAGATGATCTTTGGGAAAGGCTCCAGACTGTCTGTGGAGAACTGTGAGTAACTCTGTCACAAACATAATAATAATAATAATTATAATGATGAAATAAATCTTTCCTACTTTTAGTTTGACATTGTTAGTTGAGTCGTGTGAAGAAATGCAGATGATGTTATTAAATGAATGAACATCTAAACCAAACTAAAGTCTTAATTCAAAAACAGGATTGTATTTAAAAATCTGTTTCTGTGTAAGATTACAGTCATATCCTAACCTGCTGAAATAATGACTTTATTATGGTAACATTATAGTGAGTTTAGAACAGTGTTAAAGCTGAGGCTGTGGTGAGAGTCTGTTCAGTTTGTGTCTCAGAGCGAAGGGTTGTGTGACTGCAACAAACCGAAATAAGATGATCTTTGGGAAAGGCTGCAGACTGTCTGTGGAGAACTGTGAGTAACTCAAACCAACCATAAAACTACTGAGAATAATCTGCTGCAGTGCAAACCTTTCTCTGTGGTATTTCTGCTTCATAGAGCTGAGAATATGTTGTTCATGGCAGTAGATCTGTGACCATACAATACTGGTTCAATTGAAGAACATGAATATATATTAATATTTCTATATGTCTGTTCAATTTGAAAAGTTACTGTAATGAAATTTTCAAATGAAAAAACATGAAAAATTTTCTAAATGAAGTTTGGTTTATTGTAATTAATGTGAACCATTGGAATTAGCTTAAAAATGGAAAAATTATTAAAAATGACTTAGAAATTTGTTTAAATTCGAGTCTGGAGAGAGGTTTGTGTGAGTTCAGTTTGAGTCTCAGAGCGAAGTGTTGTGTGACTGGGACTAACGTGAACAAGATGATCTTTGGGAAAGGCTCCAGACTCTTTGTGGAGAACTGTGAGTAATGTTTAATCTGAGATACAGACGATAAAAAGTAGAAAGACTAGTACAACACAAACCCAGTAAAACCTATTGTAAAGCTGAGTCTGCAGGACCAGTCTGTGGTTACAGAGGAGCTGAGGAAACTGAACTGTTAAGAACCGAGCGTCCGTCTGACTTTTGTAAATACAGTCTTTAATAAAGAGGATTCGGTTCAGATTAAAAGTCAATATTAGAATCATGTGCATTTGTAAGAGTTGTTTGAAAGAGAAAAGTGCATTTGGAGTTAATGTTAAGACGGTGACAGAAACATAGTAAAGGTGCGTTAGTTTGAACAGGTTTGTGTGTCAGAGCGAAGTGTTGTGTGACTGGAACAAACCAATACAAGATGATCTTTGGGAAAGGCTCCGACTCTCTGTGGAGGACTGTGAGTAATGTTTAATGTGTCTGAATATGTTTTAATTTAAAAAGGGTTCATAAATGGCATCAGTGTGAACAGAGCCTGGACTCGTCCACACTTTTATAAACTGTCTCTGAAGAATAGGTTTTTAATTCTTTATGTGAACAGCAGCAGTTTTAGACAAAGTCGTCTAAGATGATATTTAAAAAGTAAAAAAGAAGCAGGTGTGTTCGAGTAGTTGTTGTTATGAAGCGTCTCGATGTGTGACTGGATCTGGAAACTGGAAACTGTATTTTGGAAAAGGTGCCAGGCTCTTTGTTCAGAACAGTGAGTAACATTTACTTTATTTTAATATTTGGTCTTGGTCCAAGACTTAAACAGAGTCCGTTCAGCACCAGGTCCAGTCTGGACCTATTCTCTCACCAAAAAAAAATAAAACTAAATGGTTTATTAACCCTTGTCATTTATGATATAATAAATGTTAAAGCACTGATAACTTAATAGTTTTAGTTCTTTGGTTTATGATCTGATCAGGTTCAGAATTCACTTGGTTTTTCTCCTAAATTACTGTTTTTCCACAAAACTATTACATATTTAGATTTCTGGCAGATCATAAAGTGGCTCCTAAACCCGGCCCAGTTTTGGACTTTGGACGGGAAAATCCTGCGTCTGGTGTTAAAGTCCGGTGCCACTCAAACTGTGAGATCTTTGAGGAAAAATAAACATATTCAGTACTTTACACACGGGACACACCCTTCATTTAAAACAATACGTCTGTTTGAGTTTCTGTAATTTGGCCCAAAACAGATGCTCAACATTTCATCAGTTTATTTGATGAAATAAGAGTCGATCAAGTTTTTTGTGAGGCTCCATCGTGTGTTGTGTCTTATACAGCTTCAAGAGAACTCATGTTCGGACGAGGAACAGCGTTATCTGTACAAACCTGTGAGGAACACTTTGGAGCAGATTTATGACCAAGACTTTAAAGATGAACCTTAGTCTTTAAGAAATTAAAAGACTGCAGACAGGCCCGAGAATAAAAGAACTCTGAAGCATGAGAGAGGTTGGTGGCAGGTTTAAGTGAAGAGTGTAGTTGAGAGGATGATGTGTGGGAGCGTCCTGGTGTGTGACTGACTCAGGAGGCTTTAGGATCATCTTTGGACGAGGGACCAGGTTAACTGTGGAAAACTGTGAGTGTTTAATGTTACTTCTGTTTTTACTGAACACGTGCTTTAGCTCTGAATGTATCTTTACCTTTGTTTTAAAATGTTTTCTCTAATGCTTTAAATATTGAACATAATGTTCTTTAGAAAAACACTGACTTTAAACCTTTTCAAATCCATCTAAAACCTGTTCAAAACCAACTAAACCTGTTCAAATCCAACTAAAACCTGTTCAAATCCAACTAAAACCTGTTCAAATCCAACTAAAACCTGTTCAAATCTATTTAAACCTGTTCAAATCCAACTAAAACCTGTTCAAATCCATCTAAAACCTGTTCAAAACCAACTAAAACCTGTTCAAATCCAACTAAAACCTGTTTAAATCCAACTAAAACCTGTTCAAATCCAACTAAAACCTGTTCAAATCTATTTAAACCTGTTCAAATCCAACTAAATCCTGTTCAAATCCAACTAAAACCTGTTCAAATCTATTTAAACCTGTTCAAATCCAACTAAAACCTGTTCAAATCCATTTAAAACCTGTTCAAATCAATTTAAACCTGTTCAAATCCCACTAAAACCCATTCAAATCCAACCACATTTAACAATATTCAACACAATCTTCTTTAGAAAATATTGTGTTCAGGTTCAGTTTTTTTCACAAACATCAGGCGAGATGCTTTTTGTTCTAAATATTACCTTCGGTTCACAGTTGTTTAAGAAAACGAGAGAAAAGACAGTTGAAATGAAAGATTCAACATAACGTCCTTTAGGAAAGTGTTAGTTGTTGTCTGAGAGCGTCCTGTTGTGTGAACGCTGCCGGAGGATACAAACTGATCTTTGGACGAGGGACGAGGTTATCTGTTGAAAACTGTGAGTATTTCTCTTTAAAGAGCTTTTTATTGTAATAGTTATTGTCATAAACAGATCAGACACAGTTTTAATGCGATAAAGATTGTCCCTGAAATTGTCCTCATTAAACAAAAGATCTTCTGTAAATGATCTGAATATAATCCACTAAACACTGGACCAGAGTTTTAAATCCATTCAGTTAAGAATGCTAAAAGCTTTAGCAAAAGAAGACGATACAATCCGAGCTGTGACCTTCAGAATCGACTCAGATACATCTCGTTCTGTCATTTACTAAAAGAAAAAGAGAATTAGCTGAAGGCAAGTGTAGTTAATGTCTGAGAGCGTCCTGTTGTGTGACTGGAGCAGGATACAAACTGATCTTTGGACGAGGGACGAGGTTATCTGTAGAAAACTGTGAGTATTTCTCTTTAAAGAGCTTTTTATAAAACACTGAACTTAAAAATATTCTCTAAAACCTGTTTCAGTCCCAGTTTTAAGTTTGAGAAAATAAAGCTAATAGATGCTAACACATAATAATCTGTAATAATCTTTAGATGTGTTTTCTGAGCCTCAAAGTCCAGATTTAAAAACCTCTGAGTCTGAAAAAAGGCCTAAAACCTGTTCAAATCCAACTAAAACCTGTTCAAATCCAACTAAAACCTGTTCAAACCCAACTAAAACCTGTTCAAACCCAATTAAAACCTGTTCAAACCCAACTAAAACCTGTTCAAATCCAACTAAAACCTGTTCAAACCCAACTAAAACCTGTTCAAATCCAACTAAAACCTGTTCAAACCCAACTAAAACCTGTTCAAACCCAACTAAAACCTGTTCAAACCCAACTAAAACCTGTTCAAATCCAACTAAAACCTGTTCAAACCCAACTAAAACCTGTTCAAACCCAACTAAAACCTGTTCAAACCCAACTAAAACCTGTTCAAACCCAACTAAAACCTGTTCAAATCCAACTAAAACCTGTTCAAATCCAACTAAAACCTGTTCAAACCCAACTAAAACCTGTTCAAACCCAACTAAAACCTGTTCAAACCCAACTAAAACCTGTTCAAACCCAACTAAAACCTGTTCAAATCCAACTAAAACCTGTTCAAATCCAACTAAAACCTGTTCAAACCCAACTAAAACCTGTTCAAACCCAACTAAAACCTGTTCAAACCCAACTAAAACCTGTTCAAACCCAACTAAAACCTGTTCAAATCCAACTAAAACCTGTTCAAACCCAACTAAAACCTGTTCAAATCCAACTAAAACCTGTTCAAACCCAACTAAAACCTGTTCAAACCCAACTAAAACCTGTTCAAACCCAACTAAAACCTGTTCAAACCCAACTAAAACCTGTTCAAATCCAACTAAAACCTGTTCAAACCCAACTAAAACCTGTTCAAATCCATCTAAAACCTGTTCAAATCCATCTAAAAGCTGTTTTAATTGGAGAGCAGTTCTTGTTGGGCTCAGTTTCACGGTGAGACTTATTCAAACGACAAACTGACTTTTGGAAAAGGAACCAGACTCACATTTGAAACAAGTGAGTATTTATTGTTTTTAATACTTTACAGAAACATTAGGACATAGTTTCTGGTTTATTCACAACATCGTGTGTCAACATTAAACCCAACGACATGAGCCTCGAAAAGATTCTGATAAATGTAAAATGGAAAGGTGTATAATTTCAAAAACAGACTTAAAAAAACTCAAGAATATCTTTTAAAAGGATTTTAATATAAAATAGGATCAAACAAAGTTCAGTTCAACATTTCACAGAAAAACTTTAAACAGGTGAGTTTATATTTGTAAAGTTTGTAAAACTTGAATCAGTTAAAGTTTGACTGATTCTGTTCCAATAATCGCTCGGTAACCCGTAATAACAGAAGTTATTGTCGAGCTCAGACTCAGAGTTGGACTAACTCTGGAACCAGACTGACTCCAGACTCACTGTAGAACCCTGTGAGTATTTATCATTATTAATATTTCACTAAAGTATAACACGAATGTAATTAACAATTAATAAATGATTAAAGTATTTATAGAATATCATTTATTTGTATAATTATACTTATGTTGAGACCTAAACATTAATAACAATGTTTATAACATAATAGTGGTTATTAATGCTTTGTAATGCTTTGTAAATGAACAAATAAGGATTAATTAAGTTGTTACAAATACTAACTAATGCTTAATGAGTTCTTCTAAATGAGTTAAACTTTCATCATTAGTCAATGATTAATCATCAAACATCAGTCGTCTCTGACTGACTCTGACTTTGACTCTGACTTTGACTCTGACTCTGACTTTGACTCTGACTAACTCTGACTTTGACTCTGACTTTGACTCTGACTTTGACTCTGACTCTGACTGACTCTGACTGACTCTGACTTTGACTCTGTTTATATATTATGAATATTATTTCTTCTTTGTCTTCCTTTGTTTATTGCACTTAGCATTTTATTGTGAAGCACTTTGGTGTGGCTCAGCCATCTGTAAATGTGCTATATAAATAAATTTGACTTTGACTTTGACTTCTGACTCTGACTGACTCTGACTTTGACTCTGACTCTGACTTTGACTCTGACTAACTCTGACTTTGACTCTGACTGACTCTGACTTCTACTCTGACTCTGACTGACTCTGACTGACTCTGACTGACTCTGACTCTGACTTTGACTCTGACTGACTCTGACTTTGACTCTGACTCTGACTGACTTTGACTCTGACTCTGACTGACTTTGACTCTGACTGACTTTGACTCTGACTCTGACTGACTTTGACTCTGACTCTGACTGACTTTGACTCTGACTGACTTTGACTCTGACTGACTTTGACTCTGACTGACTTTGACTCTGACTCTGACTGACTTTGACTCTGACTCTGACTGACTCTCACTGACTCTGACTTTGACTCTGACTCTGACTGACTCTGACTGACTCTGACTTTGACTTTGACTCTGACTTTGACTCTGACTGACTCTGACTTTGACTCTGACTTTGACTCTGACTCTGACTGACTCTGACTTTGACTCTTTTGACTCTGACTCTGACTGACTCTGACTTTGACTCTGACTTTGACTCTGACTCTGACTGACTCTGACTTTGACTCTGACTTTGACTCTGACTCTGACTGACTCTGACTTTGACTCTGACTCTGTCTTTAACTCTGACTCTGACTTTGACTCTGACTCTGACTGACTCTGACTTTGACTCTGACTCTGACTGACTCTGACATTGACTCTGACTCTGACTCTGACTTTGACTCTGACTCTGTCTTTAACTCTGACTCTGACTGAGAACGGCTCCTGACTCACTGTAATAATTCTAATATATTTATTTAATCTGTTGGTTTTTAAAGAGACGAAGCTCTGTCCTGGGTCTAGTTTTAGCTCCAGCTTTTGGAACTCATTTTTAAAAGTGGCTCAACAATTCAATGTTGTGAAGAAATAATAAAAATGGCAGTAAAATCTCTAAAAACAAAAAAATAATATAAAATGTTACAACTTGAGCTCTTTTAAATATAAAACACAAAAAAAGCACAAATCGGAACAGTTTGTCTACGTTTCAACATTTTAGCTTCTATTTTTAAATCCTGTCTGTTTGAAAAGTCCTGCCTTTTCTGTACTTTTCATTAAAACGAGTTTAAATGGGCTCAAGGCTCATTGTTTCAAAGAAATGTACTGTTTCTGAAAAATGACAGCAGTCCATTAAAAACAAGAACAGGCCTTAATGAAGCAGGAGTTAATGTTGGGCCCAGACTCAGAGTGGGACCTACAACAAAGTGAGCTTTGGGACCGGCTCCAGACTCACTGTAGAACCCTGGGAGTATTCTTTAAGGATTCTTTAACTGAGCTTGAATTTAAAAAGATTTCAAATAAAATCTGCCATTATTTCACAGATAAATGTTCAACAATAATAATAATAATAATAATAATAATAATAATAATAATAATAATAATAATAATAATAATAATAATAAGAGATTAAAGCACAGATAATAACAGACAGGAGTTATTGTTGGGCTCAGACTCAGAGTGGGACGTACTCTTCAGGAAACGTCAGACTGACTTTTGGGAAAGGCTCCAGACTCATTGTAGAGAACAGTAAGTTTCTTTTATGAATTATATGTTTTAACAAAAATAACATCAACAATGACATCAATCTTTTAATAAACCATACTTTCAAACCCAGATTATGTTCTGTTAAATCTTACTTTTATAATAACTGCTCAGGTCCAGTTGAATAACCACTACATGATAGACTTTATTTATTTATAGACTCCAGACCCTCCTTTATAATCCATAATAATCCATAATAATCCATAATAACCCATAATAATCCATAATAATCCATGATAATTCATAAGTATAATGTTAATATTAACGTGTCTTAATTACAAGTTGATTTTAAAAACATTTTAAAAACATTTTACTCGGTTACGTTCGACCACATTTTAATGACATTCATATTTGTTATGTTTGTAAAAGTTTGTGTGATAGACTGATTATTGTTATAAGTTTGAGTTTAGGAGACGTTAAAGCATCATTTCATTAAAGTTGAATAAAAAGTGAGCAGGTGTTGGTTCTTGTTCAGCTCAGAGTCAGTGTGTGTCTGACACCAGCAGGAAACTCTCGTTTGGAAACGGGACCTCACTCAGCGTTCACAGCCGTAAGTGTCTTTCAACCAAACCTTTTCTCTGGGGTTTAACGTTTTTTAACGTCTCGATTTAAAAGTAATATTTTGAACGCCTGACCTTCAGGTTTGTCCTTTTTTCTTGAAGATGTTTCCATGAATTCTAAAATGTAATGTTGGATACGACTCTTTAAGAAGGCGATCTCCTGCAGAACCTTCTTGTCAGAAGTCAGGCCGATGGCAACACGTTTTTAATAAAACTCCAAAAATCACTGCTTGGACAAAAACGAGCTGGGTTCCTGTGTTTTCGACTTTTACTCCAGTCTGTGTCTAATAATGGGTTTCTTGGTTTAAATGAGTGTTTCCTGCTGACGTCACTCGTGAAAATTTAAAATAAGGATTCTGATTATTCTTTCTCACAAAACTGAAAGAAACGTCATACAAACAGTTTCTTAAACAATCCACAGCTACAAATTAGATTTAACTTTATGTTGTTTTATTGTTAGTTAAACATTTCATAATCTCGTTTATATTTCTTTCATAAATGAATAAACTAAAAACAGACAAAGAAGAGATCTAAAAGTCTGTGAGTTTTTGTGGAGTGAGTTTTCTTTGTGTGACTGGAAACTGGAAACTGGTTTTTGGGAAAGGCTCTAGACTCACTGTAGAAAAACGTAAGTCCAACTCTTTTATTCACTTTTATTTCAGAGTCATACAAACTCCAGAGTTTGAGTTATAACTAAGATTCTTCTTTTTAATTAAAACAACATTATTTATAACAGTTCACATTTAGATTTAGTTCAGGAGCTAAACATGCATTTATCCATATTTCAATATTCTGCTAGATTTAAGAAATAAATGAGTTGTAAAGATTTCTTTAATGCTTTTGTTTGACAAATGTAAATAGAACATATTCAGAAGTGCGTTTGAATGTTTGTCCAGCGGTGGTTTTCAGGAGAAGTTTATTGTAGTGGGCTTTTTCAGAGTGAGTCTGGGAACGTGGCTAAGCTCATCTTTTCTTCTGGAGTGTCTTTATTAAGTCTTTATTTACTGTTCGTGGGACGTTTAGTCGGTTTCACAGAAACAAAATAAAGTCTGTTATCTCCAGTAAACCATAGATCGTTCTTTAAAACTGATCGTGTGGTTTTTAAAATAAAACCAAGGCACTTCTTTAAACGAATATTTTAAACAAATATTTAAATTTTTTAAAGAAAGTTCTTAAACTATTCTGTTTTCTGGAGTTTTGTTTTTTTAGACTTTAGCATGCCTTTGCTGCTGGAGTTCAGTTTTTGTAGCTCGTGAAGTAGTTTGAATGTTTTTTATAATTTGAACACCTGAACATGCTTTAGGTTTATTTCTCGATACAAAGACTCAATGACAAACGCCCTTCACTGCGAACACTCTCTGGGCTTTGGCTCAGGATGTTTTTATTCATTTATTCATCCTCCTTTTTCTTCGACGACAGAAACTAAAAAGAAAAGAAAAGAGAAAAACTATTTTTTTAATAAAATTGCTGTTTTTTTATTATCACTGATAAAAGCATCATAAAAACGAACTGCTCTGTCCTGATGTGACTGATAATCGGTTAATAAATGCAGTAATAATGAAAATCCAGAGGAGCGGGGGGGTTATTGCTGTGATGAGGCTCAGGGTGGGACTTACTCTGGAGGGAAATTCATTTTTGGAAAAGGCTCCAGACTCACTGTAGAGAAGGGTAAGTCTTTGTGAAACAGCAACAATAATAATTAAAACTTTAAAAACAGTTCAGAAGCAGACATGTTCAGGACCAAGAGCAAAAGTGTAGAAAAACTGAAGTAGGACTTATTCTGTAAACGGCTGCATTAAAACTCCCTTTTGGAGGAAAACATGGACGACATGTTTAAACGAGTGTCTTCTGTAGAACTTGTTCTGTGTCTGTAAAAAAGAGATGACCTTCTCGTGCTGAGGTCAGGTCGTGACCTCTTGACTCTTATGAACAGAACTGACCTGAAGTCTTTGTGATTCTGTGTCTAAAGGGCAGAACTCAGTTAAAGTTAGTTTGTGTGAGAACAGTGGGTTTATGTTGGAAAAGTTGGTTTTCAAATATAAAGATTATTGCTGCAGTGTTTTATACCGTTTTACTTCGATGTAAACGGTTCTTGTAGAAGTGACTCTGACTGTGGGACATGGGGCTCAGGAAACGACAAACTGATTTTTGGAAAAGGGACCAGACTCACTGTTGAACCATGTGAGTATTAATTATTATGTTTAATATAATTTACTGAACTAAACTCGTCTCATTATTAAACATCTGCTGCTTCTGAACAGTCTCTGAGGAACTCTTAGATTTAATGGATAAATGTACTTTTAAAACTCATTTCTAAAGTATTTTAACTTTTACATTTCACCTGGAAACACTTTCACTTCCATCTTCTTTTTAGTGAATTGTATTTATTTCTGTTGTAACTCATAAAACCCTCACATCGTCCTAAAACTCTGCTGTAGAGTCAAAATAATCTGTTAATCTCTGACAAACTGCTCCAACAAACTCTTAAAATTAAGATTATATTTAAATGAGCCACAAATCTGAATCTGAAAATCTGAATTTCAATATTTCACCTGAAAACTCTTTCCATCTTTGTACTTTCATTTTCTTTTATGAATATTCTACAAATACACTTTACTTCTGCAAAATGTGTCGATGTAAAAGTCTTTAAATCAATTTAAAAGTATTTAAGATTTTGTAGTTTTTATCAGATTTAGCCATCTAAAGAATGTAAAGAATCTAAAGAATCTAAAGAATGTAAAGAATCTAAAGAATCTAAAGAATGTAAAGAATATTAAGACTGAACGGTTCTTGTAGAAGTGACTCTGACTGTGGGACATGGGACTCAAACAAACTGATTTTTGGAAAAGGGACCAGACTCACTGTTGAACCATGTGAGTATTAAAAACTGATCATAAATCTAATCTCATGACATTATATTTTTGAATGAGATGAAACCCACTCAAACTCTGATTCGTCCAAATATTCCTAAATGTGTTTTTCTGAACAGCTGCAGTCTCTGAGGAACTCTTAGATTTAATGGATAAATGTGTCTTTTTAAATTTATTTCTAAACTTCACATTTCAACATTTCACCTGGAAACACTTTCAAATGTTTCACTGCCATCTTCTCGTTTCAATATTCTCCAAATGCATTAGTTTTTTATAAAAGTGTAAATTACTGATGGTTCCAACCAGAGGTTATTATAAAAATGAGAAAAAGCAGTCGTCTGTGTCTGAACGGTTCTTGTAGAAGTGACTCTGACTGTGGGACATGGAGCTCAGGAAACTCCAAACTGACTTTTGGAAAAGGGACCAGACTCACTGTTGAACCATGTGAGTATTAATTATTAATATCAGTCACTGACATAAAATTTAATCCAAATTAAAAAAGGGTTAGAATGTTTCTGTTGTAACTCATAAAACCCTCACATCGTCCTAAAACTCTGCTGTAGAGTCAAAATAATCTGTTAATCTCTGACAAACTGCTCCAACAAACTCTTAAAATTAAGATTATAATAATTTTAATGAGCCACAAATCTGAATCTTAAAATCTGAATTTCAACATTTCACCTGAAAACTCTTTCTATCTTTTAATAAAATCATCTACAAATGCATAAAGATAAAACTCAAATCCATGATCACATGTTTAAATGTTTCTTTTAGATCTAGTTGTAGTTTTAATCAGATTTAGCCGTGATTAAAGAATCTAAAGAATCTAAAGACTGAACGGTTCTTGTAGAAGTGACTCTGACTGTGGGACATGGGACTCAAACAAACTGATTTTTGGAAAAGGGACCAGACTCACTGTTGAACCATGTGAGTATTAATTATTATGTTTAATATAATTTACTGAACTAAACTCGTCTCATTATTAAACATCTGCTGCTTCTGAACAGTCTCTGAGGAACTCTTAGATTTAATGGATAAATGTACTTTTAAAACTCATTTCTAAAGTATTTTAACATTTACATTTCACCTGGAAACACTTTCACTTTTCATCTTCTTTTTTCAAAATTGTCCAAATACATTATCTTCTTCCAAAACACATCTGTAAAAGTCCTGACTGCACAATATTTAACAAATGCATTTGTCTTTTATAACTCGAGACACATTCTTTTGCAAACCTTTTCAACATTTCACCTGAAAACACTTTCCACCGTTTAACTTCCATTTACACGTTTAAATATTCTACAAATACACTTTACTTCTGCAAAATGTGTCGATGTAAAAGTCTTTAAATATTTAAAAATTACTTTAAGATGTAATAGTTTTAATCAGATTTAGTCGTGATTAAAGAATGTAAAGAATGTAAAGAATCTAAAGAATCTAAAGAATGTAAAGAATGTAAAGTCTGAACAGTTCTTGTAGAAGTGACTCTGACTGTGGGACATATTCTGGAAACTCTAAACTGACTTTTGGAAAAGGGACCAGACTCACTGTTGAACCATGTGAGTATTTCTCATTAATTGAATCCCTCGACATTAACGAGTTAAAGTTACTCATAAATCTGCTCTGAGTAACTGTCCGAATAATCTGTTAATGTTTACGAACAAACTAAAAGCCATTTAAAACCGAACAACACAACCGTTCTTGACTTTATCAGCGACACTCTGTTTTCCCAGGTCTCACAAACTCCTCACTGTACAGTCACTAAACATATGTATTTCTATTATTTTGGACTTGTTATTGTTATTGTAGACTTTTTTTTAGCTCTGTCACAACCTACGACAATGACACTGGACTCCAGGAACTCTCAGAGTGAAACTAATCCAGTGTGTTTAAGTCTTATTACGTCTCAAAGAAACGTCAGTTTTGAAACGGGACATTTTAAAGATGATTATTGAATATATTGTGACTTTTGGAGCCAGGACTAAACATCGTCTTCACAAGAGTCAAAAGTTAAAAAAGAGTCAAATCAACTCCACATTATTCTCAGTTACGTTTATGTTCATTGAGACATTTTCCATCGTCTTGTATTTCTGTTCAGTTTATCTTTTTTTATCTTGTCACAAACAAACCGAAACAATATTGACTTTGACCAAAGCTCCGTTCGGTTTAAACTTTAGTTTAATAAAACATTTTAATCTGTACTGGACAGAAACTCACCGAGTGTTTTTGTAAATATTATTCCAAAAATAAACCCGACTCAAGAAATGATCATTGTTTTAATTCGACAATAATGAGCTTTGTCTTTGAAACTAGTTTAACTCTACAGAAGAAACAAAGCCCATATTTCTTTATAAATAAACCAAAAACAGAAAAAGAGCAGATACAGAAGTCGAACTTAGTTTTAGGAAAGGCTCTAGACTCGCTGTAGAAAAAAGTCCAGCTGTTTTATTCACTTTTATTTCAGTTAAACAAGGCCCAGAGTGAACTGTTCTTGAACAAAGCTGTTATTGACTCTCACTATTTTTAAAAAAAACCTCTAACATCCATTTATCTTTCTTTTTTACCAGAACAATAAAGAAAGTACATTTTAATAATATTGTTTTTTCAGTTTTTCCAGGTCTTAATAATGTCGACCGATGAGACAATAGAACTTTAAAAATGAGTTTAGTTTGAAAATATCTTTTTAAGACAAATGTAAAATGTTCCCCACAACATTTCACACGATTCACCTTTAAATCTGAAGAAATTATTACAAATAAAATATTAATCAATTTTACTTTTAAAGTGAGAAAATGGAAATAAATGACGGCCGACTCTGGTCTCTCCGGTCTTTCTGTGAGAGTCTGCATGTCCTCCACGTGTTAGTGTAGGTTCTCTCCAGGTACTCCGGTTCCTCCCACCGTCCAAACACATGCATGTACAGGTCTAAAGTGTCCCTAGTGAATGAATGTGAGAGTGAATGGTTGTCTGTCACTGTCTCTAAATGTTAGCCCTGCGACTAACTGGCCACTGTCCAGGGTGAACCCCGCCTCAGGCCCAAAGCTGCTGGGATAGGCTCCAGTCACCCGCGACCCCTAACGGGACAAAGTTTTAGAGAAAATGAATGAATAAATTTAAATACTAATAAAAGTCACACAGCAGTTCAATATGAAAATATAAATGAGTCATAATTCTTGCTCTGTTTCTGTAAAAAGACAGAGTAGTTTTTTTTCCTGAAGCCGTGGTTAAAGGCACAGTGTTTCTCGTTGTGTGTCTTCGTTTGGAAACTCCAAACTCGTCTTCGGTTCAGGAACAAAACTCATCGTACAAACAAGTGAGTTTCTTCAGATCAATATCAAATAAAGATATATAATAATATACAACAAACTTCATTTATTCATAAAATGATTTCATTATTTTTGTTTTAAAATGTTATAAATCTGAAGCTAATTTTCAAAATAAAAATCACAATTATAAAAAATAACATTTCAAACCCTGGAGTTTGTCCTTTACCATCGAGACTAAGTGTCCAAATGTGTGCTTCTGAACCGTCTCTGAGAACTCTGAGTTCTTAAAAAGCATTTTGTAAAAGTGTTATTTATTGACGGCAGAAGTTATTATAAATGAGAAAACGACTACAACAATACGACACTAATGAAGTTTTTGCTGAGTCATGTTAAACTGTGCGACTGGGACTGGGTTCAACAAAGTCTCTTTTGGAGCCGGAACTAAACTCTCCGTCTCTGAACGTGAGTCAAAACAAGGTTTAACAAGACATTTTTATTGTTTGAGTACAAGCTACAAACTCAGTTAAAACAATGAAACACTTTAAAAAAACACTTTAAACTCATGACCACAACTGAATATTGTGCTTTGATCAAACCAGGAATAAAACGACTCCTGACGTTAAGTAAATAAAAATGTAAACAATTAAAAGCTTACAGACAAACCGCAGCTTTTCAAAGTAAAACGGTGGTACTTTAGTCTGTGGTTTTATTTTGAAGTTTTTGTTTGGTGACGAACTGAAGTGTGACTGAGTCCGGACTCAGAAAAGTTTATTTTGGAAACGGAACCAGACTCGTCGTAGAATCCAGTGAGTCACATTTTAATTCAAATTTACTCTTTTATATATTTGTATTTTAAACAAATATATCTCAATCATGCCTCGATTGGACAAACTTTAACTTTCAGCCACACTTTAAGTTTCTATTTTCATTTTTTTATTTGAAATTCTAAAACTGAAGTAAATATAAAACATTAGTTGTGTTAGTGATTGAAAATAAACTTTTTTCTCTTTGCGTTTGAAGATACATTTATATTTCGGGTTAGGTTCTTACTAAAGCCTTTTGTTAGAGTTTCCTCAGAGTAAAACATCTGGACACATCCCAGTGTCCTGCCTTCAGAATTTAAACTCAAAGACCGTTGTGTTCAAAGGAAATAAGTCACCGACTGAAGGAAAGTGTTTCAAAAGCTGATGCATTATTTGAAAGAACACAAAATAAATAATCATTATTTAGGGTCACATAAAAAGATTTAAACAATGATACTTGATGGATGTCTCTTCATTAATTCTCAAAGTAGTTTTTGCTGAGTCGTGTTAAACTGTGCGACTGGGACTGGTTTAAACAAACTCACTTTTGGAGCCGGGACTAAACTCTTCGTCTCTGAACGTGAGTAAAAACATCTGACTCATTATTTCCTGTAAAAACACACATCTCAAAGAAAACCGTACATTTTAAAGGGATTTATTTTCTGGCCCAGTGCTAATTTTAGGAGCGCTAATGCGTTCACAAAAAATTAACCATGTTCTATTCTGTGATGAAAGAAAAAACAAAGAGCCGTTCAAAACACATATTGTTCCTAAAACTCAAAGTGTTCACAGACATTTCAAAGTGAAACGTTGGATCTGAAACACATTGTTCAGTTTGTGTTTTGTGACAAAGTAAAGTGTGACTGACGCTGGATTCAGAAAAGTCCTGTTTGGAAAAGGATCCCGACTCACCAGGATTTTAATTTAGTTCAGTCCCAATCACAGAAAGTTTATTACTGCACGACATTTCTGAAAACGTTTATCTTTAAATATTCAATAAAAAAATCTAACTCTGTCTCCTTCAAACACTGACCTCCGTGAGTCTGGACCTGGTCTAAGTCTGGACCTGGTCTAAGTCTGGACTAACTCTGTCTAACAGTAATAACAGTGTTGTACAGAGTTATTGCTGAGTCGTGTTAAACTGTGGGACTGGGGCTGGTGTAAACAAACTCACTTTTTGGACTAAACTCTCCGTCTCTGAATTTGAATGAACTTTATGTGAACTTAAACCTGGTTTGAACTGGATTTGGACAGGTTTAACGTGGTTTAACTTGGTTTAAAACTGGTTCTAGATGGATTTGGGTTTTAAGTGGTTGACCTGAGTCCAGACCTTTACAGGAGTCACGTCGAGAGGAGCATCTTTGATCCTTGAAACCTTTGGGAAAACAGATGTTGAAATGTTTGTTCTGTGTGTGTTTCCAGCTGAAGACTATGACCCGTCTGTCTTTAAACTGGAGGGTAACGGCACCGAAGTCTGTCTGGCCACGGGCTACAGTCGAGTGAACAAATTAAACGACACAATTCCATTCAACAAACGTGGAAATCGAATCAGCGGAGACGTCCTGTTCAACAATGCGGTTGTGATGTCAGTAAGCGACAAGTGTGAAGGTAAAAAACTACAAGACATTTAATAAACTTATGAGGCCTTGGTGGAATGTTGCCATGGCATTTCATATTAATGCTCGTCTCATTTTCAACATAACCTTTGAACAGACTTCAAAAGTCACATAAACGCAGCACAAAAGAGGTTTTTTATATTTTAAACTAAAGATTCAGGACGACAGCAGCCATGACACTTTTGTCCACTGAACAATAAATGTAAATGTGACACAATAAAGTCTAAGTGAAAGATGTCGTATTAATGTTAATCTTTGTGTTTTTGCAGAGACTGAATTTGAGCCTTGTGTCGCGACGATGCAGCCAGGTTCGTCTCTGACTCCTCCCACTTTTCTGTCTCTGTTTAGTCCAGACCTGGGCTCATGAGTTGTGTTTTTTTTGTTCAGATCCGAAGGTGAACCTGATGACCCTGACCATCCTGGGACTCCGAGTGCTGTTTGTTAAAACCGTCGCCTTTAACGTCCTGATGACGCTCAAGCTCTGGCTCCGTCGATGTGAGTTAAAAACACATGAACACATTCACACGGCTCCTTTAAACCTCTTTATTCATGACATTCCTCCTGCTTTTGTTTTTCAGAAACGCTCCAAAGCCTCTCGTCCCATCAGCTGAGTCTTTAATATTCACTGTGGACGTCTGCTGTTTATATTATTTTACATTTGAGCTTTAGCTTTTTATTCAAGTTTGCATCGTTTTCTGTTTCTGTTTTATACAATAACAATAAAATCTCTCTTAAATCTAAAAATGTCTTCTTAATTCTTTTCTGTTTTATTGGTGCTTCATTCAGGAGACACTTTATGAGCTCCTAGAACACAAGGGTCCAGAGAGAGAACAGAAAGAATCATTAAATCCAAATCAGAGGAAAAAACTGAAGTGAGCCCCACACCCCCACCATAGACGCTAAAAATAAAGTCATCAGAAGTCAGTCAGAGTTATTGGTTGATGAAGAAGATGAAGAGCTGGTTCAGACTGAAGCAGACCTGGTGCATCTGATCGAACCCTCGATATAAATTCAAACAGAACTGTCCAGAGTCTAGTCTTTAAGGAGGTGGGCGTCGGCCTCCAGCACCTGGACTGGACCTGGTTTCACAGGTTTTAAGGCTCCACGAGGAAACCTGTGTTTGGGACGCAGGCTGGACACTGAAGACAGATTAAAGGTTTGATAAGAAGCCAGGTGTATCTTTCTAAAAGGCAAGATGAGATCATGTTGTTCAGATCAGGTTCTAGACTGGCCTCAGGTCAGAGACAAATCTGACGATAAGGACTGGGTCGTCATGTTCATTAACCAATCAGAGGGCTTCAGGAGACGATCAGAAAACAGCACCACAGTCCTTTACATGCAACAAACAGAAATAAGAGTGACCGCACCATTTTGACCTTAGAGCTCCTCTTTGACCAAACACGTGTCCACTGCAGAGTCGGCAACGGACTGAGAAACACACCTCACCTTTGACCTTAGAGCTCTGTCAGGTCAGAGGGAAATCTGCCAAAACCCAACCTCAGAGAGAACCAGGGAGACAAAAATGGGACGACACGAGCTACATCCTACAGAACAGTCAGGGTCTAATGAAGAAATACATGTGAGGGTCATAGTTCATTTCATCAGCTCATTTAAAACAACCAGTGCTCAGTTTAATCAAGTTAAATACAGTGAGGACATAAAAACAAAGACCAGTAAGAACAGTAAGGCAAATAATACATCTTACATCTCCAAAGATATGAAAGAGTGCATAATACAGAAGAAAAAGGCTTAGTGAGAATGAAAGCCCTGCAGAGATTCGCTTCATCACAAACTAAGAAGATCCAGGCGTAAAACAAGAGAGAAGCTGAGGAACTGTGGGACTCTAAAGGGTGTTTTAATGGGCTAAATGAAGCTAAATGATTTCTTCTAATTTCAAGAGCAACGAGCAGCTTTGGGCTGGGCAACTCTTCTGGACTCTGAAGCTTTCACAGATATTCTCGGACAGCCCCAGGGCCTGAGGGTGTTTCAGGGAGCTTATTATAATCATGTAGCTGTAGAAATCCCATGATACATAATACCAGTCTTAAAAAGGTCCAGATGTCAGGAGAATATGCACTGGCCACTTCTCTGAGGCTGGTCTTAAAGTGCACTCACTGTTTTCAGTGAAGCAGGACCCTGAGCACAGGGGCCCCCCAGGGCTGCGTGAGTTCAGTGTTTTTTACTTTGTGCAGGGTTTTTTATCAGAGAAATGCGACTGTAACGTTCATAGAAGACACTTCAACCTGGAGCTCACATGTGGACACTTCTCTTCTCTGGCAGTGTCGGAGAGCCTAGTCCCTCTGTGTGTAGTCTTATGGCTGAGCGGGAACACAGACCCGGAGTGTAGGATCAATAAAAACTCTCTGGACTGGCTTCTTTTAAACTGATCCATAACTGTCTTAATGAACTGCTGTGGCCCTGGGGAGATGCTGAATGTTTTTTATTATTTGTTGACTGATTGTGTTGTTTGATCTGAATATGGCACGTGACAGTTCTGTTAAAAACTATCACTAAAGAATGCTTGGAGTAAAGGATTATGTGAATCTGGTTTAACCAGATTAAATAAGGTTTTTATTGTTCCTCCAGATTCTGACCCGGTCTAAAGGTGGATTTGAACCTGAAGAGTTTACATTGTGTTGATTTTTTCCATTTCAGTGTAAAATGAATAAATTCTTTGAGAAGTTTCCAAAAGACAGATGTTAATAAAGCAGTGCAAAGTAAAAGTGTTTTATACAATTGTACAAACTTCAGTGACATTAAAACAAATCTTTAAGAACAAAGCGTCATTATTTTTCATCACACGGTGAAGCCTGTGTGTTTGTTTGTCGTTTGCGGTGCGTGCATCCGTTCGATCAGTTTGTTGTTTCTTCTGCATTTGTCGGAGGTTTTCCTGTTTGTGCTGCAGCTTTAAAAATGAGACCAGCACAGGTTTATGAAACGAGGCCATATCCTTCAACTCTTCATCTGTTTAACAAACCTCGTTCAAAACAAAGCACTTTCCAGCATCTTGTGATGGAGGATAATTTAATTCTTCAAAATAAAACAAGTTAATATTATTGTGTGGCTTTTATAAAAAATAAAACAATACATTTTTTAAGAAAACATTAAAAAATGTATATTCATTCTTTCATTGTCTTAGTCCCGTTGGGGGTCATGTGACTGGAGCCTATCCCAGCAGCTTTGGTGCACTCTGGACAGTGGCCAGTCAGTCGCAGGGTTAATATTCAGAGACAGACAGTGGCAGACACCCTTTACGCTCACGTTCATGCAGTGGGACACTTTAGAGTTACCAGTGTACTTATACCTGGGTAAAGGTCAAAATAAAGAAATGAAACCATGGGGAAAGTAACCTTTTCTTTGTTCCATCTCAGTCACTTTCAGAAGAAGACCTTTCCTGCAGGAAGTGGTCCAGGGGCAGCAGAAGGACAGGAACAGGTAATGACCTGCTCTGATCTTTCACACGTGATCTAATATTCATGATCTAATATTCATTCATACATTTTCTTCTGCTTGATCCCATTGGGGGTCATGTGACTGGAGCCTATCCCAGCAGCTTTGTGCCTGAGGCGGGGAACACTCACCTGAACCTGGAGACAGGCAAACTCCTGACAGAAAGGCCCTGATGGGGATGGAACCCACGACCCTCCGGCTCAACAGGAGACAGGCTGAGCCGATGAGGTCACAGGTCAAATCTGTGAGACTTTTGTGTTCAACATATATGAGCCCAGTCTGACCTGGCTCTGTGAGGCTTATGGACACAAGACTGAGTGTTATTCATTATATTTATTAGTTCAGATGTGTTTTTTTCTGTCTTGTTGGATGTAGGCCTGTGTTAAGTCACTGAAACAAAAGAATTCTAAATAAACTGTAAGAACTCTTTGGACTCTGAGATTTGAGTTGAAAAGATAAAAGCATCTTCAGGTCATTCCTCATATTTGTATGAGATTTCAAATAAAGGCCTGTTGTGTTTTTTGACCTCTGTGCTTGTTTTTTCATCTGCAGTATCTGTGATCACATGTTGGTGTCTGAGGTTTTCCTGTTTGTTCTGCAGCTTTTCTACAAACGAGGGCAGAGCAGTTTCTGAAACGAGGGCAGAGCAGCCCGTGGAAGGTCTGTTTAAGCACATTATTGTTCCACATAAATCAAATATTTAGAGTATTTTAGAGACAGTGTGATGAAAGGTTTCAAATAGAAAATGAATTAAAGCCGCAAGCGGCGATAAAGGCCCTCGCCTCCCTTGAGACCGCGGGGACACATGCACTTGGAGGATTGCATTTCGTGCTTTAAAGCGTAGACTTCACGGTAAAAGGATTCTGAGGAGTTTTCTAAGACTCTAGCCGTGGCTCTGGAGGGGCCTCCTCTAAAGGAAGGATCCTGGCAATTGGGAAATGGCATTTATTTCCCAAAGAAATGGCTGCCTCTTCACAGACTCATTACGACCACAGCCACAAATCTATCAAAAACAAATTGATAATTTTTTTGGCACACGTGTCTAGATGATACTCACCAAATTTGGAGCTGTTTAGATGAAAAGCCTTTAGACACAAGGGGTGCAATTTAGGTGGTCACGCATACACCCAACATAGTAGATTTCCTGTTGAGTTTACGATATGGCTGTAATACATTTTCTTCTGTTCGCCCTGAGGTGTTCTATGGATGTACCAAGTTTCATTTTTCTACGTTGGAAAAAGTTACTTTCACTTTCCATAGGCCCAATGTATTTTGACTTTTGTAGTCATTTTTCATATTTTTTTAAGTCTGGGACCAATAAAAATGACTTTTAGTTGTCTGTGGAATGAAGCAGCTATTTTCTGAGTTCTTTTAAAAGAGGTGTATTTTAAGTCGGTTCACATTTTCAATTCAAAATGGCCGCCTTCCCGTGTGTGATAGGTGTGGTCCCCATTGGCTTTTTGTTCATAAGCCCATGCTGGATGTGTGTACCAAGTTTCATTTGCCTGACAAACTAAAATTTTCACTTCCCATTGACTTTTTCCAAATATTTGGGACATTGCTATGGCAACACATTTATAGATAGGGTGGTTGTCATTGGCTTTTATGCTCGTCATGACATAAGAGATGTGTGTACCAAATTTTATGTCTCTATGACAAACTAAATTCTTGGGTCCCATTATAAGTTTGTAGGGGCGCTGGAGAGCCATTTCTAAAGATAACCCTTTTATTTACATATTTTTGTGTTCAGGTCATGAATGTGCACAAACGCCTTTTTGGGTCCAACTCGATCCGAGAAGCCGTTTGAGAGTTAAGAGACGTTTTATTTTCACAAAAATGGCCACCTCGTTACAGGCTTGCCACACCCATACCCGATAAGATATCAACAACAAAGTCACAACTTTGGTTGGCACATGTGTCTAGATGATACTCACCAAATTTGGGGCCATTTAGATTAAAACACAATGATTTGCATCTTTCTGCCAAGTGCGAATTTAGTGGTTTCGCGCCTTTTAGACCCCACATGGCGGATTTCCTGTTTAGTTTAGGGTGTGACTGTCATTGACTTTTCTGTTTGCCCTGAGGTGTCCTATGGATATACCAAGTTTCATTTTCTACGTTGGAAAAAGTTACTTTCACTTTCCATAGGCCCAATGTATTTTGACTTTTCTAGGGTTTCGTATTTTTTTCGGGGACTTCAAATACATAAATTTTAAAAATGACTTTTAGTTGTTCATCATTTTGCAGAAAAATTATAATAAAAAAATATATAATTATAATTAAAAAATATAACTCGAGCAAAAAGTCTAGAAAAACACTTGTCTCATACATGTGTTTAGCTCATTTTGCCCAAGTTTGGTGTCTGTGGAATGAAGCAGCTATTGTCTGTGTACTTTTAAAAGACCTGGTGTATTTTAAGTCGGTTCACATTTTCAATTCAAAATGGCCGCCTTCCTGTGTGTGATAGGGTGTGGTCCCCATTGGCTTTTTTGTTCATAAGCCCATGGTGGATGTGTGTGTACCAAGTTTTATTTGCCTACAACAAACTAAAAATTTCACTTCCCATTGACTTTTTCACATTTTTGGGACGTTAGACCTGGTTTATGGCAACACATTTATAGATAGGTGGTTGTCATTGGCTTTATGCTCTGGTTTCATGACATAAGAGATGTGTGTACAAAATTTTATGTCTCTATGACAAACTAAATTCTTGGGTCCATTATAAGTTTGTAGGGGGCGCTGGTTTAGAGCCATTTCTAAAGATAACCCTTTATTTACATATTTTTGTTCAGGTCATGAATGTGCACAAACGCCTTTTGGGTCCAACTCGATCCGAGAAGCGTTTGAGAGTTAAGAGACATTTTATTTTCACAAAAATGGCCACCTCGTTACAGGCTTGCCACACCCATACCCGATAAGATATCAAAACAAAGTCACAACTTTGGTTGGCACACGTGTCTAGATGATACTCACCAAATTTGGGGCCATTTAGATTAAAACACAATGATTTGCATCTTTCTAAGTGCGATTTTAGTGGATGGCGGACTTCCTGTTAAGTTTAGGTGTGACTGTCATTGACTTTTCTGTTTGCTGAGGTGTCCTATGGATATACCAAGTTTCATTTTTCTACGTTGGAAGTTATATTTTGATTTTGTAGGGTCGCCACTGAGTCATTTTTCGTATTTTTTTCGGCGACTTCAAATACATAAATTCTTTTCACGAGCTTGAAGTCTGGGACCAATAAAAATGACTTTTTCGTGCATGTTCACTGGGTCAAATTTAGGATCATTGGGTCGGAAGAAAAAAAAAAAAAAATCCGAGCAAAAACAATAGGCCTCCCGGTCATCACCGGCTCGGGCCTAAAAATACAGGCCCAAAGTTCAGTCCCCCTGAATCTGAATAACTTAATGTCAGAAATCACAATCATATCAACAGGATATTCATCTGTTTCATGTTTTAGACCTGGTTTAGTCCTGGTTTAGTCCTGGTTTAGACCTGGTTTAGTCCTGGTTTAGACCTGGTTTAGACCTGGTTTAGTCCTGCTTTAGACCTGGTTTAGTCCTGGTTTAGACCTGGTTTAGTCCTGGTTTAGACCTGGTTTAGACCTGGTTTAGTCCTGGTTTAGTTCTGGTTTAGTCCTGGTTTAGTCCCTGGTTTAGACCTGGTTTAGACCTGGTTTAGTCCTGGTTTAGTCCTGGTTTAGACCTGGTTTAGACCTGGTTTAGTCCTGGTTTAGACCTGGTTTAGATCTGGTCTAGTCCTGGTTTAGTCCTGGTTTAGTCCTGGTTTAGACCTGGTTTAGTCCTGGTTTAAACCTGGTTTAGACCTGGTTTAGACCTGGTTTAGTCCTGGTTTAGACCTGGTTTAGTCCTGGTTTAGACCTGGTTTAGTCCTGGTTTAGACCTGGTTTAGTCCTGGTTTAGACCTGGTTTAGACCTGGTTTAGACCTGGTTTAGTCCTGGTTTAGACCTGGTTTAGACCTGGTTTAGACCTGGTTTAGTCCTGGTTTAGTCCTGGTTTAGACCTGGTTTAGTCCTGGTTTAGACCTTGGTTTCTGGTTTAGACCTGGTTTAGTCCTGGTTTAGTTCCTGGTTTAGACCTGGTTTAGTCCTGGTTTAGACCTGGTTTAGACCTGGTTTAGTTCTGGTTTAGACCTGGTTTAGACCTGGTTTAGACCTGGTTTCTGGTTTAGTCCTGGTTTAGACCTGGTTTAGTCCTGGTTTAGACCTGGTTTAGACCTGGTTTAGTCCTGGTTTAGACCTGGTTTAGACCTGGTTTAGTCCTGGTTTAGACCTGGTTTAGACCTGGTTTAGACCTGGTTTAGTCCTGGTTTAGACCTGGTTTAGACCTGGTTTAGACCTGGCTGGTTTAGACCTGGTTTAGTCCTGGTTTAGACCTGGTTTAGACCTGGTTTAGACCTGGTTTAGACCTGGTTTAGACCTGGTTTAGTCCTGGTTTAGACCTGGTTTAGACCTGGTTTAGTCCTGGTTTAGACCTGGTTTAGACCTGGTTTAGACCTGGTTTAGTCCTGGTTTAAACCTGGTTTAGACCTGGTTTAGACCTGGTTTTGTCCTGGTTTAAACCTGGTTTAGACCTGGTTTAGACCTGGTTTAGTCCTGGTTTAAACCTGGTTTAGACCTGGTTTAGTCCTGGTTTAGTCCTGGTTTAGTCCTGGTTTAGACCTGGTTTAGACCTGGTTTAGACCTGGTTTAGACCTGGTTTAGACCTGGTTTAGTCCTGGTTTAGACCTGGTTTAGACCTGGTTTAGACCTGGTTTAGTCCTGGTTTAGTTCTGGTTTAGACCTGGTTTAGTCCTGGTTTAGACCTGGTTTAGACCTGGTTTAGACCTGGTTTAGTCCTGGTTTAGACCTGGTTTAGACCTGGTTTAGTCCTGGTTTAAACCTGGTTTAGACCTGGTTTAGACCTGGTTTAGTCCTGGTTTAAACCTGGTTTAGACCTGGTTTAGACCTGGTTTAGTCCTGGTTTAAACCTGGTTTAGACCTGGTTTAGACCTGGTTTAGTCCTGGTTTAGACCTGGTTTAGACCTGGTTTAGTCCTGGTTTAGTCCTGGTTTAGACCTGGTTTAGTCCTGGTTTAGTCCTGGTTTAGTCCTGGTTTAGTCCTGGTTTAGTCCTGGTTTAGTCCTGGTTTAGACCTGGTTTAGTCCTGGTTTAGACCTGGTTTAGTCCTGGTTTAGTCCTGGTTTAGACCTGGTTTAGACCTGGTTTAGTCCTGGTTTAGTCCTGGTTTAGACCTGGTTTAGTCCTGGTTTAGTCCTGGTTTAGACCTGGTTTAGTCCTGGTTTAGACCTGGTTTAGACCTGGTTTAGTCCTGGTTTAGTTCTGGTTTAGTCCTGATTTAGACCTGGTTTAGTCCTGGTTTAGACCTGGTTTAGACCCTGTTTAGACCCGGTTTAGTCCCGGTTTAGTCCTGGTTTAGACCTGGTTTAGTCCTGGTTTAGTCCTGGTTTAGACCTGGTTTAGACCTGGTTTAAACCTGGTTTAGTCCTGGTTTAGTCCTGGTTTAGTCCTGGTTTAGTCCTGGTTTAGACCTGGTTTAAACCTGGTTTAGTCCTGGTTTAGTCCTGGTTTAGACCTGGTTTAGTCCTGGTTTAGTCCTGGTTTAGTCCTGGTTTAGACCTGGTTTAGTCCTGGTTTAGACCTGTCCTGGTTTAGACCTGGTTTAAACCTGGTTTAGTCCTGGTTTAGTCCTGGTTTAGTCCTGGTTTAGACCTGGTTTAGTCCTGGTTTAGACCTGGTTTAGACCTGGTTTAGACCTGGTTTAGACCTGGTTTAGACCTGGTTTAGACCTGGTTTAGACCTGGTTTAAACCTGGTTTAGTCCTGGTTTAGTCCTGGTTTAGTCCTGGTTTAGACCTGGTTTAGTCCTGGTTTAGACCTGGTTTAGACCTGGTTTAAACCTGGTTTAGTCCTGGTTTAGTCCTGGTTTAGTCCTGGTTTAGTCCTGGTTTAGACCTGGTTTAAACCTGGTTTAGTCCTGGTTTAGTCCTGGTTTAGACCTGGTTTAGTCCTGGTTTAGTCCTGGTTTAGACCTGGTTTAGACCTGGTTTAAACTTGGTTTAGTCCTGGTTTAGTCCTGGTTTAGACCTGGTTTAGACCTGGTTTAGACCTGGTTTAAACCTGGTTTAGTCCTGGTTTAGACCTGGTTTAGACCTGGTTTAAACCTGGTTTAGACCTGGTTTAGTCCTGGTTTAGTCCTGGTCTAGTCCCGGTTTAGACCTGGTTTAAACCTGGTTTAGTCCTGGTTTAGTCCTGGTTTAGACCTGGTTTAGTCCTGGTTTAGACTTGGTTTAGTGCTGGTTTAGTCCTGGTTTAGACCTGGTTTAGTCCTGGTTTAGTCCTGGTTTAGACCTGGTTTAAACCTGGTTTAGTCCTGGTTTAGACCTGGTTTAGACCTGGTTTAAACCTGGTTTAGACCTGGTTTAGTCCTGGTTTAGTCCTGGTTTAGACCTGGTTTAGTCCTGGTTTAGTCCTGGTTTAGACCTGGTTTAGACCTGGTTTAAACTTGGTTTAGTCCTGGTTTAGTCCTGGTTTAGACCTGGTTTAGACCTGGTTTAGACCTGGTTTAAACCTGGTTTAGTCCTGGTTTAGACCTGGTTTAGACCTGGTTTAAACCTGGTTTAGACCTGGTTTAGTCCTGGTTTAGTCCTGGTTTAGTCCCGGTTTAGACCTGGTTTAAACCTGGTTTAGTCCTGGTTTAGTCCTGGTTTAGACCTGGTTTAGTCCTGGTTTAGACCTGGTTTAGTGCTGGTTTAGTCCTGGTTTATTAGTCCTTTGTTTAGTCCTGGTTTCTTAAACCTGGTTTAGTCCTGGTTTAGTCCTGGTTTAAACCTGGTTTAGTCCTGGTTTAGTCCTTGTTTAGTCCTGGTTTAAACCTGGTTTAGTCCTGGTTTAGTCCTGGTTTAGACCTGGTTTAGTCCTGGTTTAGACCTGGTTTAGACCTGGTTTAGTCCTGCTTTAGACCTGGTTTAGACCTGGTTTAAACCTGGTTTAACATTGATTAAATAATATTCAATGAAAGTGTTTCTAAACCAACCTGAGGCAGTTATGTTTTTAGTTTTTAAAAGTTTTCAAAAGTAAAATTTTGAGTGAACAGAAATAAACCTTGAGTCATAAATGAAGTGTAACTCATGAACTTGTTAACAGTCAAATCTAAAAGACGACTAAATGAGTCTGAATCGAGAGCAGCACATGTGGAGGCCACAGCCGCAGGTTTCCGTCCCATCATGCCCTGGGCCTAAACCGCGCTGCGTCTGTGACGTTTCTCTCGTTCATCTTCGACACCGCTTCCTGTGGAAACATCAGCTTTTCCGTCAGCAGCAGCAGCAGCCAATCAGAGCGCAGAAGCAGACGCCCACAGAGACGAGGCGAGAGCTGAACATGACCTCAGACTCCAGCCACAGATCTCACTCACGATAAACTATTTAACACTTAGAGTTTACTGGAACAAAACAGTTTCTCATTTATCTTTCATCAAAATAAAACTGAAAAGACAAGTCTTTAATCTATACACTTTCCTTTCTAAGTTTACTTTTGATCATTTATAAATTAAAATCTTGACCCAGGACTAAACCAACACTAAAGCCATGATTTAACTCTGACATTAGAGTTAAGTTTTAATTAGGGTTGAACATGTCTAACCCGAAAGCACAGCACTCATTAATAATCACTAATAAACCCAAAACTCTAAAGACACAAAACTGTAACGTTTGACCTCAAATATTGAGTCTCAAAGTCATTTCAACAAAAGCACATTGAGTTCTCAACATCGTTCATGTACTTTCTGAGTTTTCTGTGTCTTATGTTCAAGGCCGTACTCATGAGAGAGACTTTTATCACGATTTTTCATATGCACTGAGAAAAATGTAATAGCTTAAAAAGGTAACAGTCTTGACAGAGATGGAGTCAGGGACAACTGCTGTGTTAAATATAGGACAGGAGGGGTTAGGTTGGTGCTGGACAGGGTTAGGTTGGTGCTGGACAGGGTTAGGTGGGTGCTGGACAGGGTTAGGTTGGTGCTGGACAGGGTTAGGTTGGTGCTGGACAGGGTTAGGTTGGTGCTGGACAGAGTTAGGTGGGTGCTGGACAGGGTTAGGTGGGTGCTGGACAGGGTTAGGTTGGTGCGGGACAGGGTTAGGTGGGTGCTGGACAAGGTTTGGTTGGTGCTGGACAGGGTTAGGTGGGTTCTGGACAGGGTTAGGTGGGTGCTAAACAGGGTTAGGTGGGTGCTGGACAGGGTTAGGTTGGTGCGGGACAGAGTTAGGTGGGTGCTGGACAGGGTTAGGTGGGTTCTGGACAGGGTTAGGTGGGTGCTAAACAGGGTTAGGTGGGTGCTGGACAGGGTTAGGTTGGTGCTGGACAGAGTTAGGTGGGTGCTGGATAGGGTTAGGTGGGTGCTGGACAGGGTTAGGTGGGTGCTGGACAGGTTGGTGCTGGACAGAGTTAGGTGGGTGCTGGACAGGGTTAGGTGGGTGCTGGACAGGGTTAGGTGGGTGCTGGACAGGGTTAGTGGGTGCTGGACAGGGTTAGGTGGGTGCTGGACAGGGTTAGGTTGGTGCTAAACAAGGTTAGGTTGGTGCTGGACAGGGTTAGGTTGGTGCTGGACAGAGTTAGGTGGGTGCTGGACAGGGTTAGGTGGGTGCTGGACAGAGTTAGGTGGGTGCTGGACAGGGTTAGGTTGTGCTGGACAGGGTTAGGTTGGTGCTAAACAAGGTTAGGTTGGTGCTGGACAGAGTTAGGTGGGTGCTGGACAGGGTTAGGTGGGTGCTGGACAGGGTTAGGTGGGTGCTGGACAGGGTTAGGTGGGTGCTGGACAGGGTTAGGTTGGTGCTGGACAGAGTTAGGTGGGTGCTGGATAGGGTTAGGTGGGTGCTGGACAGGGTTAGGTTGGTGCTGGACAGGGTTAGGTGGGTGCTAAACAGGGTTAGGTTGGTGCTGGACAGGGTTAGGTGGGTGCTGGACAGGGTTAGGTGGGTGCTGGACAGGGTTAGGTTGGTGCTGGACAGGGTTAGGTTGGTGCTGGACAGGGTTAGGTTGGTGCTGGACAGAGTTAGGTGGGTGCTGGATAGGGTTAGGTGGGTGCTGGATAGGGTTAGGTGGGTGCTGGATAGGGTTAGGTGGGTGCTGGATAGGGTTAGGTGGGTGCTGGACATATTCATGTGTTTATTATGTTTATGTGTTTATTATGTTTATTATTAAAGTTTATTTGGACAAAAGCACAGTTGCTGAGAAAAGATGCAGAAGTTGCACTTCTAGCTTTTCTTTTTGTAACACTTTGTTTTTTATTTTTCTAGCCTTACCTTAACTTGGTTTTATTGTGTAGTATTGTTTTGTTTTATTGTTTGGTTTTATTTAGTTTCGTATTTATATGTAATATTTATATTTGTGTGCCTGTGCAGCACTTTGGTCGACTGAGGTTGTTTTAAATATGCAGTAGAAATACACTTGACCTGAAACTGAGATATTTTATCATTTTATAAAAAATAATAGCTTTTGAATTTGGATACAAAAACAACAGGAGGAGCATTTGAACTAATGAGGTTTAAGACTGAGGTCAAAAGGAGGGTTTTAGAAAGAGTCTGTCAGAAGAAATGATTCAACCAGGACTAAAGCCAGGACTGAACAAAAGAAGAAACATGATTTAATCTTAAATATAACAGAACAGCATTAAAAAGTAACTGCAGACTAAAACAGATTTATGTTTTGTTAATTTCCAAATGTGTAAAACCTGTTTTTCAGCGATCATTGTTTCAGAAGAGCCCTGTTTGTAGTGTTTCAGGTTAAACACGCCATCTTTCTCCATATTTATTGTGTTAAAGATTGTATGTTTTTGGCTTTCTTATATTTTTAGTTCAGAGTTAGATTTGTGTCAGGACACAGCTCAGAGCGTGACCTCTTTCATTTCTTATCTTTGCAGCAAAAACCACACGAGGCGTTTTTTCCTGCTTCACAACAGGAAGTGTGCACAAGGCCCGCCCACGTGCACGAGGCCCACGTGCACGAGGCCCACGTGCAGGAAAGTCTGAGGTTCTGAGGTGAGGATGTTTCCACTCACTGCAGCTGGAGGAAACAGGCTTTAAGGACACAATGAAAAAAATAATGATGATTCAAGAAACTTGTCGTTCTCATAATTAAAAATAAACCTCCATCATTTTAAATTCTGTTAAAAACCTTCCTCTAACTCTGTCTCCTTCAAACACTGACCTCCGTGAGTCTGGACCTGGTCTAAGTCTGGACTAACTCTGTCTCCTTCAAACACTGACCTCCGTGAGTCTGGACCTGGTCTAAGTCTGGACTAACTCTGTCCCCTTCAAGCACTGACCTCCGTGAGTCTGGACCTGGTCTAAGTCTGGACTAACTCTGTCTCCTTCAAACACTGACCTCCGTGAGTCTGGACCTGGTCTAAGTCTGGACTAACTCTGTCTCCTTCAAACACTGACCTCCGTGAGTCTGGACCTGGTCTAAGTCTGGACTAACTCTGTCTCCTTCAAACACTGACCTCCGTGAGTCTGGACCTGGTCTAAGACTGGACTAACTCTGTCTCCAGGTCTTAACCTGGTTTAGTCCTGGTCCCAGTCCCATCTCTAACCTTTGTCCATAAAACACTTTCTCCACCAGGTCCACACCTGTCTCTGATTTGACTCTCTCCAGCATTGCCCACCTTTTCATTGACACTGTCTCTGACCATACCTCCCTCAGTAAAACAATTGTGTGTATTATAAATAATTTGTATATTGGTGTGTTTTTTATAGAAATTGTTCTTAATGTTATTTAATATTTTTAATGTTTATTTATTGCATGGAGCACTTATTGCTGAATCTAAAAACTAGACTCACTTACCTGAGTCAGTCATAGTAATGTCAGTGGGATCTGGCTCTATCGTTCTACTCATATGTACCACAGGCCTACACCCAGACACAGACCTACACCCAGACACAGACCTACACCAAGACACAGACCTACACCCAGACACAGGCCTACACCAAGACACAGGCCTACACCCAGACACAGACCTACACCAAGACACAGGCCTACACCCAGACACAGGCCTACACCCAGACACAGGCCTACACCAAGACACAGGCCTACACCCAGACACAGAACTACACCAAGACACAGACCTACACCCAGACACAGACCTACACCAAGACACAGACCTACACCCAGACACAGGCCTACACCCAGACACAGACCTACACCAAGACACAGGCCTACACCCAGACACAGACCTACACCAAGACACAGACCTACACCCAGACACAGACCTACACCAAGACACAGACCTACACCCAGACACAGACCTACACCAAGACACAGACCTACACCAAGACACAGGCCTACACCCAGACACAGACCTACACCAAGACACAGGCCTACACCCAGACACAGAACTACACCCAGACACAGACATACACTCAGACACAGGCCTACACCCAGACATAGGCCTACAGGAACAGCACAGGGAATCCACGGATCAGGTCTTGGACAATTGTTTGACTAACTGTGTGATTACTAATAAAGTTTTGTTTCTATTAACTCCTATTGTATTTATTGACTTGATAATTCCCTTCAAGCACTTTATTGATGACACTTAAACAGCACCAAGACTTCAGGCAGGATTTGAATGTATATTTCCTGAAATTACTGCAGACGTTTGCTCTGGTGTATTTACTAAATCTCACTGAATATATCATGGACACAGTGGTCATTCCACCTGTGGCCTGTAGGTGGCGTAAAGCAGGCTGTTCCTCTGTTTAATAATAAGACAACAGCTCCATCTTGTGGCTCAGTCTGAGAAATGCAGGTAATAACTGGAAACAAAAGTGCTACACATTTCTTCCAAAAATTACATTCAATAAAATTACAAATAAATAATCCATGTGAAGAATTCAGAATATTACAATTATTAAAGAGTTTGGGATTATTATGTCTGTGTTACAGCTTATGACATACATTTCTACAAATGTTTCTCACATCATACTTGAATCTAATATAAGTGACTCTGACAGGTCTGATATAAACCACTGACACGTTCTGCTCCCTCTGGAGACCCTCCAGACAGAAGCCAAAAAAACACTGTTCAAGGAGTTTTGGGTTGAATACAAACCACAATTCCAAAAAGGTTGGGACATTGTACAAATTGTGAATAAAAAAAAGAATGCAATGATGTGGAAATTCAAATTTCAATATTTTATTCAGAATACAACATAGATGACATATCAAATGTTTAAACTGAGTATTATTTAAGGGAAAAATAAGTTGATTTTAAATTTCATGGCATCAACACATCTCAAAAAATGCCATGTTTACCACTGTGTGACATCCCAGCTTCTTTTTAGTCGACCAAAAAAAAAAAACACTGTTCAAGGATTTTTGGCTTTAAAATAGTTACTGCATGAATTGATAAACTTATAAAACACCTTATTAATAAAATATATATATTTTTACATTTATAAAATCCATATTATAAACACATTATATTAGTCTAAACCAGTCTAAACCAGGTCTATACCAGACTAAACCAGGGCCAAATCAGTCTAAACCAGTCTAAACCAAGTCTAAACCAGTGAAAACCAGTCCAAACCAGTCTGAACTAATTCTAAAACAGGTCTAAACCAGTCTAAACCAATTCTAAAACAGGTCTAAACCAGATCTTAACCAGTGTAAACCAGTTCAACCCAGTCTAAACCAGTCTAAACCAATTCTAAAAACAGGTCTAAACCAGTTCTAAACCAGTCTAAACCAAGTCTAAACCAGTGTAAACCAGTCCAAACCAGTGTAAACCAGTCCAAACCAGTGTAAACCAGTCCAAACCAGTCTAAACCAATTCTAAACCAGGTTTAAACCATGTCTTAACCAGTCTAAACCAGTCTAAACCAGGACTAAACCAGGACTAGAGCTGGTCTACACTAGACCAGGTCTAGACCATGTATATTTCCTGAATTACTGCACATGTTTGCTCTGGTGTATTTACTAAATCTCACTGAATATATCATGGACACAGTGGTCATTCCACCTGTGGCCTGTAGGTGGCGTAAAGCAGGCTGTTCTTCTGTTTAATAATAAGACAACAGCTCCATCTTGTGGCTCAGTCTGAGAAATGCAGGTAATAACTGGAAACAAAAGTGCTACACATTTCTTCCAAAAATTACATTCAATAAAATTACAAATAAATAATCCATGTGAAGAATTCATTAAAGGGTTAAAGAGCTTGGAGTTTGGGATTATTATGTCTGTGTTACAGCTTATGACATAAATTTCTGCAAATGTTTCTCACATCACATTATAAAATTTAAGGAATATATTGTAAATTTTTTAGGTTTTTTACTAAATCAGGGATTTAGGATTTAGGACCAGGACCAGGATTTAGGATATAGGACTAGGGATTAGGACCAGGACAGAGCCATTCATCCTTTTGGACTTTATGGACCTAAATGAAACTAAATTATCAACATTTTACCACAGCCATTTTTATTAATGTGCAGTTTAAATAATGGATTATATCCTCATGGCCTATGGAAAGTGAATGCAATTTTTTTCCATTGTAGAAATACAAAACTTGGTACATCCATAGGACACCTCAGGGCAAACAGAAAAGTTTATTACAGCCATACCGTAAACTCAACAGGAAATCTACTATGTTGGGTGGAATGCGTGACCACCTAAATTGCACCCCTTGTGTCTAAAGGCTTTTCATCTAAACAGCTCCAAATTTGGTGAGTATCATCTAGACACGTGTGCAAAAAAAGTTATCAATTTGTTTTTTGATACATTTGTGGCTGTGGTCGTAATGAGTCTGTGAAGAGGCAGCCATTTCTTTGGGAAATAAATGCCATTTCCCAATTGCCAGGATCCTTCCTTTAGAGGAGGCCCCTCCAGAGCCAAGGCTAGAGTCTTAGAAAACTCCTCAGAATCCTTTGGAACTTGTAACCTTGTACTTTTAGACAGGTTATATTTACATTTTGCCTCTTTAAACAGAGGGGTGCAGTGATTCCTGAGTCATCTCAAATCTCCAGCCAGTACTTTGTTTTTCTCGCCTTAGCCCAAGCATATTGTGATTGTGGAGACCTTTAACTCTAAATTACAAGGTGATGTAGCAGGTCCCAGCAGTAGCACAGGCCCGAGGTGATGAAGCAGGCTCCAGCCAGAAGAAGATTCAAGTAGTAGCACAGGCCATGAAGTTGACGCTTTAAAGCATGAAATGCAATCCTCCGAGTACATGTGTCCCCGGGGTCTCAAGGGAGGGAGGGCCTTTATCGCCGCTTGCGGTTTTAATTGTCATTCTTATTGTGAGAAAGAGAGGGGTCCCTGTTCCCATGAAACATGAACTAACACATAAATCCAAATAAGACCTACATGAACTAACACCTATAACAACATAAGACCTACGTTTATATTTCTGGTGAGGCAAACTGACATGTTTATAATCTCTCCCATGTTGGGAGCTAGGGGCCTTGCTTTCTGGGGACACTTACCATGACCCTTTTCCTACACACAAGACTACCCCAAAGAGAAGGTCAAACATTAAGCATGAATTTACTAATGACATAAAAATTACATGATATCACTTTGACAGTGATAAACATTTTGGTGCCAGTCGAAGTGTTGACATTTGGGTCAAGATGAGTCCATGGCAGTGATGAATTTTCTTGAGGCAGAGGCTGTGAGGAGGAGCCTGGGTCTGAGCCGAGATCTGGACATGGACAAGAGGAGCTGTTGAATAATAAACTGTAACGTTTGTTAGGCCTTATAAATAAATTTAGGTAAACTGAAACTGAAAAAAAGAAAATAAACTCCATGAGAACCAACTTTTGGATTTTTCAACTTTTTATAAAACAAAAAGGTTGATTAAAACAAGAAAGAAAAAGAAAAAGAAAGATAGGATTTTTTTTTTCTTTGTATAGCCCAATATTCAAGATTCAAGATTCAAGATTCAAAGTGTTTATTGTCATGTGTACAGACAGAAAGCATGTTTCCCTATACAATGAAATTCTTACTTTGCCGTCCACAGTAAAATGTCACACAATTAAGTAAAAATAAAAAAATAAGACAAATATACAAGTAATAATAATGGAAGTATACCAAAAAAAAAAAAAAAAAAAATAAATAAATAAATAAATACAAATATACAAAAAGTGTAAAGTGTAGTAAGGTGAGGTAGTGCAGTTGTGATGGTGTAAAGTGACGTGTAAAGTAAAGTGACGGTGTAAAGTAAAGTGAGGTAGTGCAGTAGGTAAACAATTGTTCATGTAATGTTGTGATTGTGATTGTAGACTCCTATCTGCTGTTTAGGAGTCTTATGGCAGAGGGAAAGAATGAGTTCTTCATTCTGGATCTGCATTTCACACTTCTGTACCTCCGTCCTGAGGGTAGAAGTGTGAACAGACCATGTTGGGGGTGGGAGGGGTCTTTGAGGATGGAAACAGTTCTTCTGTGGACTCTGCAGTGGTAGATGCTCTGCAGAGAGGGCAGTGGAGTCCTGGTGATCTTCTGCGCAGTCTTCACCACTCTCTGCAGGCGTTTGCGGTCCATGACAGAAGTGCTGCCTTACCACACAGTGATGCAGCTGGTCAGGACACTCTCAATGGTGCAGCTGTAGAAGTTGCTGAGGATCTTGGGCGACATGCCAAACTTCCTCAGCCTCCTCAGAAAATACAGCCGCTGTTGAGCCTTCTTGACCAGCTGTGTGATGTGAGGTGTCCAAGTGAGGTCCTCATTGATGTGGACACCCAAGTATTTGAAGTTGCTCACCCTCTCCACTTCAAGTTCCCGGATGAACAGTGGCTGAGGCGTTCTCCTCTCCCTCCTCATGTCCACTATCATCTCTTTGTCTTGTCCGTGTTGAGGGTGAGGTTGTTGTCTTCACACCATGACACCAGACTGGCCACCTCCCTCCTGTAAGCTGCCTCGTCACCGCCAGCGATGCGCCCTATCACTGCGGTGTCGTCAGCAAACTTCAGGATGATGTTGTCCTTGTGAGAGGCGACACAGTCGAGGTGTACAGGGTGTAGAGGATGGGGCTGAGTACACAGCCCTGTGGAGTACCAATGTTTGTGATGGTGCTGGCTGAAGTCCTATTACCAATCCTGACAGACTGAGGCCTGCCAGTCAGGAAATCTAGGAGCCAGTCACAGAGGGTGGGGTGCAAACCAAGTGCGGACAGTTTGTGGGTGAGTTTGTGTGGATGACCGTGTTGAAGGCGGAGCTGTAATCTATGAAAAGTATCCGTATGTATGAGTCCTTGTTCTCCAGGTGTGAGAGGGAGTAGTGGACGGCAGTAGCGATTGCATCCGAGGTAGATCTGTTGGGCCGGTAGGCATACTGCAGGGGTCAATGGTGTCGGTATGCTGCTCTGAATGTGGGCCAGCACCACTCTCTCAAACACTTCATAATGATTGGAGTGAGTGCCACTGGCCTGTAGTCATTCAGGCAGGTGGGTGGGTTCTTCTTGGGCAGGGGACGATGGTCGTGGTCTTGAAGCATGATGGTACAATGCGCTGGCTGAGGAGAGGTTGAAGATGGAGGTGAAAACATCAACCAGCTCGTTGGCACATGCTCTGAGGGCCCGCCCAGGAATGTTGTCTGGTCCTGCTGCTTTGTTGATCTTCCTCAGAGCTCTGTGTACCTGTGTTGTTGAGATGGTTGGTGGAGGGAGGGGGTTGGGTGAACCAGGTGTGTGTGAGCTCCTCTCTGCAGTGTCGCTGGGAGCCTCAAAGCGGGCGTAGAAATTGTTGAGGTCATCCGGCAGGCTGTCTGTTGATGCGATGTTGTTGGTGGTGGTCCTGTAGTCTGTGATGTGCTGCAGGCCTTGCCACATCCGCCTGAATCCGCAGTAGAGTAGAAGCTGTCCAGCTTCTCTGTACTGCCTCTTGGCCGCTGTGATGGCTTTTCAGTCCATACTGCAGCTTTATACTGTTCTCATTGCCTGATCTAAATGCAAGAGAGCGAGCACGCAGCATGTGACGTACCTGACTGTTTATCCAGGGCTTCTGGTTGGGAAACTTCCTGATTTGTATGGTGGGCACGATGTTATCAACACAAGTGCTGATGTACCCAGACACATACTCAGCATAATCCTGTACGCTAATGGAAGAGTCCTCCACAGTGGCTGCAGCTTTAAACACATCCCAGTCTGTCAGTGCAAAACAATCCTGCAGGGTGATCTCGCTCTCCGGGGTCCAGAGTTTGATCTGTTTGGTGACAGGGTGTGCTTGTTTCAGTCTTTGTCTGTAAGCAGGGTACAGGAACAAAGAGATGTGGTCCGAGGTGGCTGTAGGTACACACTCACACTGGCTGTAGGTACACACTAACACTGGCTGTAGCTGTAGGTACACACTCACACTGGCTGTAGCTGTAGTTACACACTCACACTGGCTGTAGCTGTAGTTACACGCTCACACTGGCTGTAACTGTAGGTACACACTCACACTGGTTGTAGCTGTAGGTACACACTCACACTGGTTGTAGCTGTAGGTACACACTCACACTGGTTGTAGCTGTAGGTACACACTCACACTGGCTGTAGCTGTAGTTACACACTCACACTGGCTGTAACTGTAGGTACACACTCACAATGGCTGTAGCTGTAGGTACACACTCACACTGTCTGTAGCTGTAGGTACACACTCACACTGGCTGTAGCTGTAGGTACACACTCACACTGGCTGTAATTGTAGGTGCACATTCACACTGGCTGTAGGTACACACTCACACTGGCTGTAGGTACACGCTCACACTGGCTGTAGCTGTAGGTACACATTCACACTGGCTGTAATTGTAGGTGCACATTCACACTGGCTGTAGGTACACACTCACACTGGCTAAAGGTACACACTCACACTGGCTGTAGGTACACACTCACACTGGCTGTAGCTGTAGGTACACGCTCACACTGTCTGTAGCTGTAGGTACACACTCACACTGGCTGTAGCTGTAGGTACACATTCACACTGGCTGTAATTGTAGGTGCACATTCACACTGGCTGTAGGTACACACTCACACTGGCTAAAGGTACACACTCACACTGGCTGTAGGTACACGCTCACACTGGCTGTAGCTGTAGGTACACGCTCACACTGTCTGTAGCTGTAGGTACACACTCACACTGGCTGTAATTGTAGGTGCACATTCACACTGGCTGTAGGTACACACTCACACTGGCTAAAGGTACAAACTCACACTGGCTGTAGGTACACACTCACACTGGCTGTAGCTGTAGGTACACACTCACACTGGCTGTAGCTGTAGGTACAAACTCACACTGGCTGTAATTGTAGGTGCACATTCACACTGGCTGTAGGTACACACTCACACTGGCTAAAGGTACACACTCACACTGGCTGTAGGTACACGCTCACACTGGCTGTAGCTGTAGGTACACACTCACACTGGCTGTAACTGTAGGTACACACTCACAATGGCTGTAGCTGTAGGTACTCACTCACACTGTCTGTAGCTGTAGGTACACACTCAGACTGTCTGTAGCTGTAGGTACACACTCAAACTGTCTGTAATTGTAGGTGCACATTCACACTGGCTGTAGGTACACACTCACACTGTCTGTAGCTGTAGGTACACATTCAGACTGTCTGTAGCTGTAGGTACACACTCAAACTGTCTGTAATTGTAGGTGCACATTCACACTGGCTGTAGGTACACACTCACACTGGCTAAAGGTACAAACTCACACTGGCTGTAGGTACACACTCACACTGGCTGTAGCTGTAGGTACACACTCACACTGGCTGTAGCTGTAGGTACACACTTACACAGGCTGTAGCTGTAGTCAAACACTCACACTGGCTGTAGCTGTAGGTACACACTCACACTGGCTATAATTGTAGGTGCACATTCACACTGGCTGTAGGTACACACTCACACTGGCTAAAGGTACACACTCACACTGGCTGTAGGTACACGCTCACACTGGCTGTAGCTGTAGGTACACGCTCACACTGGCTGTAGCTGTAGGTACACACTCACACTGGCTGTAGCTGTAGATACACGCTCACACTGGCTGTAACTGTAGGTACGCGCTCACACTGGCTGTAGCTGTAGGTACACACTTACACAGGCTGTAGCTGTAGTCAAACACTCACACTGGCTGTAGCTGTAGGTACACGCTCACCCTGGTTGTAGCTGTAGGTACACACTCACACTGGTTGTAGCTGTAGGTACACACTCAGACTGGCTGTAGCTGTAGGTACACTTTCACACTGGTTGTAGCTGAAGGTACACACTCACACTGGCTGTAGCTGTAGATACACGTTTACACTGGTTGTAGCTGTAGGTACACACTCACACTGGTTGTAGCTGTAGGTACACACTCACACTGGCTGTAGCTGTAGGTACACACTCACACTGGCTGTAGCTGTAGGTACAAACTCACCCTGGCTGTAGCTGTAGGTACACGCTCACACTGGTTGTAACTATAGGTACACGCTCACACTGGCTGTAGCTGTAGGTACAAACTCACACTGGCTGTAGGTACACGCTCACACTGGTTGTAACTATAGGTACACACTCACACTGGTTGTAGCTGTAGGTACACGCTCACACTGGTTGTAGCTGTAGGTACACGCTCACACTGGCTGTAGCTGTAGGTACAAACTCACACTGGTTGTAGCTGTAGGTACACACTCACACTGGCTGTAACTGTAGGTACACGCTCACACTGGCTGTAACTGTAGGTACACGCTCACACTGGTTGTAGCTGTAGGTACACACTCACACTGGTTGTAGCTGTAGGTACACACTCACACTGGCTGTAGGTACACGCTCACACTGGCTGTAGCTGTAGGTACACACTCACACTGGCTGTAGGTACACGCTCACACTGGCTGTAGCTGTAGGTACACGCTCACACTGGCTGTAGCTGTAGGTACACACTCACACTGGCTGTAACTGTAGGTACACGCTCACACTGGTTGTAGCTGTAGGTACACGCTCACACTGGCTGTAGCTGTAGGTACAAACTCACACTGGTTGTAGCTGTAGGTACACGCTCACACTGGCTGTAACTGTAGGTACACGCTCACACTGGCTGTAACTGTAGGTACACGCTCACACTGGTTGTAGCTGTAGGTACACACTCACACTGGTTGTAGCTGTAGGTACACACTCACACTGGCTGTAGGTACACGCTCACACTGGCTGTAGCTGTAGGTACACGCTCACACTGGCTGTAGCTGTAGGTACACACTCACACTGGCTGTAACTGTAGGTACACGCTCACACTGGCTGTAGCTGTAGGTACACACTCACACTGGTTGTAGCTGTAGGTACACACTCACACTGGCTGTAGCTGTAGGTACACTTTCACACTGGTTGTAGCTGAAGGTACACACTCACACTGGCTGTAGCTGTAGATACACGTTTACACTGGTTGTAGCTGTAGGTACACACTCACACTGGTTGTAGCTGTAGGTACACACTCACACTGGCTGTAGCTGTAGGTACACGCTCACACTGGTTGTAGCTGTAGGTACACACTCACACTGGTTGTAGCTGTAGGTACACACTCACACTGGCTGTAGCTGTAGGTACACTTTCACACTGGTTGTAGCTGAAGGTACACACTCACACTGGCTGTAGCTGTAGATACACGTTTACACTGGTTGTAGCTGTAGGTACACACTCACACTGGTTGTAGCTGTAGGTACACACTCACACTGGCTGTAGCTGTAGGTACACACTCACACTGGCTGTAGCTGTAGGTACAAACTCACCCTGGCTGTAGCTGTAGGTACACGCTCACACTGGTTGTAACTATAGGTACACGCTCACACTGGCTGTAGCTGTAGGTACAAACTCACACTGGCTGTAGCTGTAGGTACACGCTCACACTGGTTGTAACTATAGGCACAAGCTCACACTGGCTGTAGCTGTAGGTACAAACTCACACTGGCTGTAGCTGTAGGTACACACTCACACTGGTTGTAGCTGTAGGTACACGCTCACACTGGTTGTAGCTGTAGGTACACGCTCACACTGGCTGTAGCTGTAGGTACAAACTCACACTGGTTGTAGCTGTAGGTACACACTCACACTGGTTGTAACTATAGGTACTGTCGTTGAAAAAAATAAATATATTATTGTGGAATAAGGTTGAGAGAAAACAACAGATGTCTTTTGGTGATTTATTTAAGGAAAAAGGAAAAAAGAGTTCAGAGTCATCTTTTGTACAAAAGGTGGAATGGACATGCAAGTCTGTCTGTACAGAGTTACATGAGCAATCCCCTGATAAGTAGACAGGCTTAGAATTTATACTGAAATCACAGCAGATAAGAGAAAAGAAACACTGGCTCACAGTGAGTGAGTCGTCTAACATGAATCAGCATTTTACTGGTTTTCCCAGAAAACAGAGTTGTCTCTGTATAAGACAATTGTATCAGTTTGAAAACATTACATACAGATGGTGCGCATATCATTCTGCTGCGGTCAAGGACAAATAAAAAAGAAACAAGTGAAAGAGGAAAAGATCATTTTCCCATTACAGTACAAGCTCACACTGGCTGTAGCTGTAGGTACAAACTCACACTGGTTGTAGCTGTAGGTACACACTCACACTGGTTGTAACTATAGGTACAAGCTCACACTGGCTGTAGCTGTAGGTACACACTCACACTGGTTGTAACTATAGGTACAAGCTCACACTGGCTGTAGCTGTAGGTACACAATCACACTGGTTGTAACTATAGGTACAAGCTCACACTGGCTGTAGCTGTAGGTACACACTCACACTGGTTGTAACTATAGGCACAAGCTCACACTGGTTGTAACTATAGGTACAAGCTCACACTGGCTGTAGCTGTAGGTACACACTTACACTGGCTGTAGGTACACACTCACACTGGTTGTAGCTGTAGGTACACACTCAAACTGGTTGTAGCTGTAGGTACATACTCACACTGGTTTTAACTATAGTGACAAGCTCACACTGGTTGTAGCTGTAGGTACACGTTTACACTGGTTGTAGCTGTAGGTACACACTCAAACTGGTTGTAGCTGTAGGTACACACTTACACTGGCTGTAGGTACACACTCACACTGGTTGTAGCTGTAGGTACACACTCAAACTGGTTGTAGCTGTAGGTACACACTCACACTGGTTTTAACTATAGTGATAAGCTCACACTGGTTGTAACTATAGGCACAAGCTCACACTGGTTGTAGCTGTAGGTACAAGCTCACACTGGCTGTAGCTGTAGGTATACACTTACACTGGCTGTAGGTACACACTCACACTGGTTGTAGCTGTAGGTACAAGCTCACACTGGCTGTAGCTGTAGGTATACACTTACACTGGCTGTAGGTACACACTCACACTGGTTGTAGCTGTAGGTACATGCCCACACTGGCTGTAGCTGTAGGTACACACTTACACTGGCTGTAGGTACATACTCACACTGGCTGTAGCTGTAGGTACACACTTACACTGGCTGTAAGTACACACTCACACTGGTTGTAGCTGTAGGTACACACTCAAACTGGTTGTAGCTGTAGGTACACACTCACACTGGTTTTAACTATAGTGACAAGCTCACACTGGTTGTAGCTGTAGGTACACACTCACACTGGCTGTAGCTGTAGGTACACACTCACACTGGTTGTAGCTGTAGGTACACGCTCACACTGGTTGTAGCTGTAGGTACACGCTCACACTGGTTGTAGCTGTGGGTACACACTCACACTGGCTGTAGGTACAAACTCACACTGGTTGTAGCTGTAGGTACACACTCACACAGGCTGTAGCTGTAGGTACACACTCACACTGGCTGTAGCTGTAGGTACACACTCAACCAGTCATATTGTTATTACACCTGCCTATCTTTGCAGTAATATTTAGCACTTTTTTTTCTTTTCCAACTCCTCCTAGAGTTTATGCAAACCTCTGACCTGCTGGTTGATGTGTATCCCCTTTTTTGAGGACTTTAGAAAGAAAAGGTAAATTGGAGACAGGATGGAAATTATTTAGGCATCCAGGATCCAGAGTAGGTTTTTTGAGCAGGGGTTTGACCACAGCCTGTTTGAAAAGGGAAGGAAGGGAGCCAGTAGACAGGGACAAGTCCTGAGTTACACTGGCACTGCATTGTGTCCGTTGCATCACAAATACTCCTTCACTGCTCATAAGTGAAAAGGATGTGAACCTCACCTGTAGAAAACTTTTCCCCAGTGTTTAAGCAGGCTCTTGAAATCCCAGAGCTCCAACCAATTCTCTGCTTTTAGATGTCTTCAAACTCAGTGAAGCACAACCTGGACAAACACAGAGTTTACCACATGACCATTTTCTAAATAAAGCCATTGCTTCAAACATTTGCAGAAACACCAGTTGCCTCATGCAGTGCAACATATCTCCTTCACATAGAGTTGATGAGGTTGTTTATTGTGGCTTGTGGAATGTTGCCAATGAGGACAACATGCAGATGGGCATTAAATCATAATGACCACAGAAACTACCCAAATGACCCTGATCAAAAGTTTACAAAGTTTATTTTTTTGTCCCTCTTGGGGAAATTAATTTCGCAGCATCATGCTCCTTAAAAAACATTCAACATAGAAATACACATCAACAACTCAAGAGCAGGATCAACAATGGAAATCATTAAAAACCCAGAGATAAAAAGTGCAAAAATAGAATTAAAAACATGAATAAATACAATCTGCAAACAAACAGTTATCATTGTGCAAATGATTACAAAGTAAAAACGGTAAAAACGACATATTTAATCTTTTAGTCCTACAGCCCATAGTTCAGAGGGCAGCAGGTCAAACTCCCTTCTGAGGGGATGGTCCTGGGACTGCGCTATTGCCCCAGCCTTCCTCTGCATCTGTCTGCTGTAGATGTCCCCCAGCTGAGCCTGACTCCTCCCTGAAATCTTACTGGCCACTTTAACCAGACTACCCAGTCTGTTTTTGTTGCTCAGGGAGATGCTTCCAAACCATGCAGCAATACAGAAGTATAAAACTGATTCAATAAAAGCACGATAAAACAGTGTCATCATTTCACTGGAGTCATTAAAACTGTTCATACTTACCCCCGTTCTTAATACTGTGTAATGCCACCTTTAACATCAATAACAGCTTGAAGTCTTTTGTGGTCGTTGTGGATGAGGCTCTTTATTTTCCAAGTACGTCCCATGTGCAGCTTCTGGGCTGATGAGTGCAAATGTTCCTCCAGTATTTTCTGATAACATGCTGCATTCATCTTTTCCCTTGGCCTTTGTAGCTCATACATCCCCAAAACATCAGCTCCACCTCCATGTTTCACAGAAGAACTGTGTATCTTTCATCATAGGCCTTGTTGACTCCTCTCTAAATGTAACGTTTATGGTTGTGACCAGAAAAGGTAAATTTGGGTCTCATCACTTCAAATGACTTTGTTCCAAAAGTTTTGAGGCTTGTCTCTGAGCTGTTTGGAATTTTGTAAGTGGGATGCTCTGTAGCATTTGTGTAGTAATGGCTTTTATTCTGGCGACTCGACCATGCAGCACATTTTTCTTTAAGTGCCTCCTTATTGTGCATCTTGAAACAGCCTCACTACTTTTTTTCAGAGTCCAGTATTTCAGCTGAAGTTATTTGTGGGTTTTTCTTTTCATCTCAAACAATTTTCCTGGCAGTTGTGGCAGACATTTCCATTGGTCTACCTGACCTTGGTTTGGTTTCAACAGAAGCCCTTATTTCCACTTCTTTATTAGAGTTTGAACACTGCTGATTGGCATTCTCAATTCCTTGGATATTTTTTTTATATTCCCTTCTTGTTATGTTCAATTACCTTTTCCCACAGATCCTTTGACAATTATTTTGCTTTCTCCATGACTCAGACAGAAACATCAGTGCAGCACTGGATGAAAGATACAAGGGTCTGTCAGGAGCCCAGAAACTCACTGACCTTTTATCCACACACTGATTACAAACAGGTCACAGGTGACGATGGCTACCTTTGGTGGCCATTCAAACCTGTTTGTGTCACTTGTTCATGTTCTCAGGCCAAAATCACCAAGGTATGTAAACTTTTGATCAGGATCATTTGGGTAGTTTCTGTTGTCAATATGATTTAAAAAGAGTAAACACAGATGTTTCACAATAAATGGCTTCATCCAATCACTAACTATGAGTGAAATAACATTTTCATGTTATCATTCATATTCTGTGAAAAATGGCTAAAGTAAATCACAAAGTCTGCCTGGGTATGTAAACTGTGTACATTGTACAACATAAATTGTGACTAAAAGCAGGTGCACTGGTCACGAACCACAGCATATCATTTACTCTTAAATGTGGAGATTGTAATGAATAAACTGATCTTAAGTGACAGTTGTAGCTGTGTGATAAAACTGCACTTAGTGGTGCCTTTTATTGTGGCCAGCCTAAGTAACACCTGTGCAATAATCGTGCTCTCTAATCAGAATCTTGACATTGCACACCTGTGAGGTGGATGGATTATCTCGGAGAAGAAGTGCTCACTAACAAATATTAAATATTAGTAATATTTAATATATATATATACACACACATGGACAAAATTGTTGGTACCCTTCGGTCAATGAAAGAAAAACTCACAATGGTCACATAAAAAACTTTATTCTGACAAAAGTAATAATAAATACAAATTCTATGAATGCTAACCAATGAAAGTCAGACATTGCTTTTCAACCATGCTTCAACGGAATTATTTAAAAAAATAAACTCATGGAACAGGCCTGGACAAAATTGTTGGTACCCCTAACTTAATATTTTGTTGCACAACCTCTCAGCAGGTATTTTGGCCCACTCCTCATGAGCAAACTGCTCCAGTTGTTTCCGGTTTGAAGGGTGTCTTTTCCAGACGGCATGTTTCAGCTCCTTCCAAAGATGCTCAATAGGATTGAGGTCAGGGCTCATAGAAGGCCACTTTAGAATAGTCCAATGTTTTCCTCTTAACCATTCTTGGGTGTTTTTAGCTGTGTTTTGGGTCATTGTCCTGTTACAAGACCCATGACCTGCGACTGAGACCAAGCTGTCTGACACTGGCCAGCACATTTCTCTCTAAAATCCCTTGATAGTCTTCAGATTTCATTGTACCCTGCACAGATTCAAGACACCCTGTGCCAGATGCAGCAAAGCAGCCCCAGAACATAACAGAGCCTCCTCCATGTTTGACAGTAGGGACAGTGCTCTTTTCTTGATATGCTTCATTTTTCCGTCTGTGAACATAGAGCTGATGTGCCTTGGCAAAAAGTTCCATATTTGTCTCATCTGTCCATAGGACATTCTCCCAGAAGCTTTGTGGCTTGTCAACATGTAGTTTGGCATATTCCAGTCTAGCTTTTTATGATTTGTTTTCAACAATGGTGTCCTCCTTGGTCGTCTCCCATGTAGTCCACTTTGGCTCAAACAACGATGGATGGTGCGATCTGACACTGATGTTCCTTGAGCATGGAGTTCACCTTGGATCTCTTTAGAAGTCTTTCTGGGCTCTTTTGTTACCATTCGGATTATCTGTCTCTTTGATTTGTCATCAATTTTCCTCCTGCGCCACGTCCAGGAGGTTGGCTACAGTCCCATGGATCTTAAATTTCTGAATAATATGTGCAACTGTAGTCACAGGAACATCTAGCTGCTTGGAGATGGTCTTATAGCCTTTACCTTTATCATGCTTGTCTATAATTTTCTTTCTATTCTCCTGCGACACCTCTTTCCTTCTCTTCCTCTGGTCCATGTTGAGTGTGGTACACACCATGTCACCAGACAACACAGTGACTACCTGAAGCCCTATAAATAGGCCCACTGACTGATTACAAGATTGTACACACCTGTGATGCTAATTAGTGCACACACCTTGAATTAACATGTCCATTTGGTCACATTATTTACAGTCTTTTCTAGGGGTACCATCAATTTTGTCCAGGCCTGTTCCATTTTTTAAAATAATTCCGTTGAAGCATGGTTGAAAAGCAATGTCTGACTTTCATTGGTTAACATTCATAGAATTTGTATTTATTATTACTTTTGTCAGAATAAAGTTTTTTCTGTGACCATTGTGAGTTTTTCTTTCATTGACCGAAGGGTACCAACATTTTTGTCCATGTGTGTGTATATAATATAATATATATTAATATATAAATAAAATATTTAAGGTAATAAAGGAGTGCCAATACCTTCAGTGGACTCCTGAAAAGTCAGTGGATGAATGACAGGACTCTATAGAAGGTAATAAAACTGGACAGTTGCAACATTGTTAGTGTATTATAACAGCAAAGAGAATATTTACTGTGCAACTCTGCACTTCTGTAAATGTAACTCTTATTATTATTATTATGATTATTATTATCTTAAATTATTATCTTTAAATTACCTTAAATAAGCTCTTTTTGTAACCGATACCTCAGAGTCAGACCTTCTGAACTGTAGAGGCCTGTACAGAGGCTTAAGTGTGTCTCCCTCTAGTGGAGCTAGTGCAGTATTGTGTTGTCTTTGCTCCAGAGGTTTTTGTTCAGAGTTTTGGTGTTTCCTGTCACTGTGGGCCTCAGAGCACAGTAGTACACAGCAGAGTCACTCACATCAAGCTCCTGGATCTTCAGATCAAATGAGTTCTCCTTTGTTTCCACATCAAACCTATTTTCTTCAAACTCTGGAGATTTATATGTCTCACCCCAGTCTGTTGTTGTTCTGTATTTCTTCAACATGTATTTTAGAGCATTGTGTCCTTCTTGTTTGTACCAGAACAGATATGAATTACTGGTGCTGGTTTTAAAGTTACAGAGTATTTCAGCTGAGAGTCCTTCAGAGGCAGTGACATCTGGTTGTGTCTGGGTCACTGTGTCTTGTCCTTTACACTCTGGGGAAGAACACAGGAGCAGAATCAGAGCTGAGAGCAGTGGACACAGAGCTGACTCCATGTTAAAAACTGAAATGCTCTCTGTGTCTGTTTGGCTCTGTTCCTCAGTTACACTTTGGCTCCTCCTCCACATCTCTCTCCTTTTTTCTTGTGGTTTTCTTTTTGTCACTTCTCTTGTATCTGCCTCAAAAGGAGATAAAAGATTAATACCAAAGTCACGTTCTATTTAAAGTTTACACCTGTGTTTTTAGTCACTTTCAGCCACAGTCTTTATTTCTGTTTACTGTGACTCTGAATCTTGTTTTTCCTGTTTCTTTCACAAAACAGTTTTCCTGCTTCATTTGTTTAATTCAGTCTGGGTTTAGGCAGTAGTTCTCTGAGAAGGAGCTGTGATGACTCTGAGCAGATGGATTTAACTGAGGCTTCTACATCGACTGTAACTGTTTTGTTCAGTCCAAGGACTCTGAGAAACAGACCTGTTATTATAATATTAATAATAACAGCTTTCATTTATGTAGCGCCTTTCATCCAAAGCTCTTCACAATAGAACTCACACATACGACACAAGCAGGAAAACAAAGTTAAAGGGGATGTACAGCTGAGGATCATCGGAGTATGAGTGGAAATGGAGTCCATGTTTCTGTATGATCCGTCCAAGTGGGAGCATGTATGTGATGAAGAGCAGTGGTCCGAGAACTGTGCCCTGTGGTACACCTTGATGAACTGGGGATGGTAGAAAGCAGGATCCGTTGATTGAAGCTAACTGTTGTCTGTCAGAGAGGTAAGAGTGAAACCAGGAGAGAGTCTGAGGTTTTTGGAGAGACGTTCGAGGAGGATGGAGTGGGAGACGGTGTCAAAAGCACTGATAGGTCGAGGAGGATGAATACAGTGATGTGTCTGGAATCTGCAGCTCTGAGGAGGTCGTTGGTGATTTTGATGAGGGCTGTCTCGGTGCTGTGGAGGAGTCTGAATTCTGACTGAAATGGTCTAAAGAGCTCATGGTCGGACATGTGTTGTTGGATTTGACCAGCCACTGCTTTCTCCAGGATCTCACTCAGAAAAGAACGGTTGGAGATCGGCCGGTAGTTGGAGAGCTCTTCAGTGTCCAGGCCATATTTCTTCAGGATGAATGTGACAGCAGCCATCTTGAGTGAAGAGGGAAATATACAGGACGTCAAGGTAATGTTTTATAATGTGAGTTATGTGCAGACTCAGAGCAGGAATACAGGCTTTGACCAGAAATGTTGGCATTGGGTCAATGAACTAAATAATGTATTTTAAACATTTATTCTCTCTGCTGAGTATTTGGGAGAATATGAAACATTGGAACATTGTCAGAGAGTTTTATAAGATTGAATTATTACATTTGTTCTTATCTGTGAGCTAAAGGCAGGTATTTCTTTGACTTAGACAAACATTATTTTTGATGTGTTTATGAAACTGAGACAAATGGTGTTAAGCTGTGTTCTTTGCACAGGGGCCTCTTGAATCTGCCCTGAAGGTACAAGCTGTAACTGCACTAATGTTGGAGTGATAACATGAGTTTTAAAGAATCAGAGACAGTTTCAGTCAGAGTCACAGCTGTGTCTCAGTGTCTCCCTCTAGTGGATGTGTGGAGTATTGTGCTGTTTTCTCTCCAGAGGTTTTTGTTCAGAGACTGTGGGTTTGCTGTCACTGTGGGCCTCACAGCACAGTAGTACACAGCAGAGTCACTCACTGCAGCAGAGGACAGCAGCAGATGGAGTTCTGTTCCTTTTACTTCAACCTTTAGTCCTTTCTCTTCCAAAGAAACATCTTTACCTGAATGTGAAACCAGGAACTCTGGAGGTTTTCCAGGATATTGTCGATACCAGAAGAAATAATCACCATAAGTTGGTTCTTTATGATAAGAGTACTCCACAGAGACAGAGGCTCCTTCTAAACTGTAGACCTCAGTCTTTAGTGGAGTGAGTTCTTCACATTTGACTCCTACATGAAAACAAATGAATGTAGAAGTTAGAAACATATTTCCTGCTGCTTCTTGCTCTGTGCTTCAGTAAGTGTTCAGTGGATGTAATAAAGTGTGAACATAGGTTTAAATAAGACTTACCACTCAACAAAAGCAGGAGCAGTGCTGCCATTAAAGGAAACATGTCCAAAACACAGCTGAGTGATCCTCATGTGAAGTTTCTGAAGTCTGCTTAGTTTCTGACACTGACACTTGGGTTTGCTGCGTCTGTGTTTAGTCTGAAGCTTCACAGTGAGTGTCTCCCTCTAGTGGAGCTAGTGCAGTATTGTGTTGTCTTTGCTCCAGAGGTTTTTGTTCAGAGTTTTGGTGTTTCCTGTCACTGTGGGCCTCAGAGCACAGTAGTACACAGCAGAGTCACTCACATCAAGCTCCTGGATCTTCAGATCAAATGAGTTCTCCTTTGTTTCAACATCAAACCTATCTTCTTTAAACTCTGGAGATTTATTTGTCTCACCCCAGCCTGTTGTTGATTTGTATTTCATCAACATGTATTTTGGAGCATTGTGTCCTTCTTGTTTGTACCAGAACAGAGTTATACTCATGGAGCTGGTTTGAAAGTTACAGTGTAAAGTGGTGCTGAGTCCTTCAGAGGCAGTGACATCTGGTTCTGACTGGGTCACTGTGTCTTGTCCTTTACACTCTGGGGAAGAGGAAGACATGGATCAATAAAGATGATTGATTGGAGGAGAAGAGTCAGTAGGTTTAAAGAGTTACCTATCCAGAGAGTCAGCAGCAGGAGGTTTCTCAGCCAGTGCTTCATGTCTGCAGTGAGAGGCCACTGAGCAGGAGATGGTACAGAGGCCATACAGTGAGTCTTTATGACAGAAACACAAGCTGCTCAAGCCCAACCTGAAGGAAACAGCTGTCTGTGAATGCATCACTACGTCACTATAAAGCCCACGTCACACTGGCTGCACACAGAACCTCACAGAGGTTAATGAAACATTTACTCAACTCAGTTTTTAGAAGCCTTTATTTATCAATTGCTCAGTTAAACATAGAACCGAGCACAATCAAGTAATAAAAGTGTGACAAAGCCTGCACAATATAAAAATATAACACATTGATCTTTAAACATTTATGTAGGCATCTGGATCTATAGTTTTCAAAGTGATTTATTATTTTAAAGAGATGAAACGTCTTCACTTTGAAAACTAAGTCCAGATGCCTTTGCTTAATTTTCTTCAAGATGACCTGGATGACCGAGAACCTTCACAGATAAATATGAGATTATATTCCATATTCATTTCCATCTCAGTCTTTGGGCAGGTTGTTGTTAAATACAGGAACGACCACATTCACCGAGAAACACCAAGAACATTTAAGCAGAGAACACAATATAAAGTACAAAAGCTATTAGCTCAGAGTACTTCCTCTCTCACTACCGATATCATGCGCCCAGTTTCCATCTTCTAGACTTATTCACTCAGTGGAAAAGTGTGGATAAGCACAGTTAAATTTATACTCAAATGATACCTTTATGTCCTTCCAGCTGCTGCCAACAAGGTTTTTTTAGGAATCTTCAAATGAAATTACGTACAGTCCTTATAACACAATTTAAAAAAGAGTGAAATACTCTTGATAAGTCTTTTAGTGAGTGCACATGGTCAGAGCAAAGACTTCAAATTTAATTCACTGGAGGAAAGTGGACACTTAATCCACTTAATCAGCTCAGTCGAGATAAGAACATGGGAGTCTGGTTCAAGTCACTGGGGAACTAGGACAAAGGTTAAACGGTGCTCCATTAGAAGGAGTCTTCTGTTCTGAAGCAATAGTACATTTGTGAACTGTAACAGTATAAAAAAAAAGCTGGTGTCTTTTGTTGTTGTTCTGTAAAGATAATGGCATTAAACTCGTTGTTTGTTCATGTGTTTCTTAATCATGTTTTATGGAGTTCAGTATCAGACACGACAATTACTGACTTATATTTTCAAATTCCTGTCAGAACTGTTCTCAGGCTGGATCTAAACCCAACAACTATTATTTTATCATTTCTAATGAATTGAAAAATAAAGGCCAACACAGAGATAACTTATATCTTACGCACTAATAAGCAAAAGTTTATCCTCACTTTTTGGAAAGGTAAAGAAACTACTGACTAAAATGTGGCTAAATGAATAAACATTACCTTGAGAAAATTAGATACACTATCAATAGGCTCATCTGGAACAGACCTGTAGGCTTCTAAACACAAAATCACAGCTGTGTCTCAGTGTCTCCCTCTAGTGGAGCTAGTGCAGTATTGTGTTGTCTTTGCTCCAGAGGTTTTTGTTCAGAGTTTTGGTGTTTCCTGTCACTGTGGGCCTCAGAGCACAGTAGTACACAGCAGAGTCACTCATATCAAGCTCCTGGATCTTCAGATCAAATGAGTTCTCCTTTGTTTCCACATCAAACCTATCTTCTTCAAACTCTGGAGATTTATTTGTGTCAAGCCAGTCTGTTGTTGGTTTGTATTTCTTCAACATGTATTTTGGAGCATTGTGTCCTTCTTGTTTGTACCAGAACAAAGTTGGACTTGAGTCAGTAGTTTGAAAGTGACAGAGTATTTTATCTGAGAGTCCTTCAGAGGCAGTGACATCTGGTTGTGTCTGGGTCACTGTGTCTTGTCCTTTACACTCTGGGGAAGAACACAGGAGCAGAATCAGAGCTGAGAGCAGTGGACACAGAGCTGACTCCATGTTAAAAACTGAAATGCTCTCTGTGTCTGTTTGGCTCTGTTCCTCAGTTACACTTTGGCTCCTCCTCCACATCTCTCTCCTTTTGGCTGAGGTTTGGCAGTTGTCATTGTTCCTACATGAAGAATGATTTGAGATAAATGATGAAGCAGGTGTTCCTCTCAACATAAACACTTCCAATACAGTCGTCACATTTTATTCAAAAGTTGAGTATGAATATGTTCTCAGTGAATATTGAGCCACATTTGTGCTCACTTTGAATGAAAGAATTAATATTTAATTTAAGTGTCAAACACAATTGTGCCCAGCCCCATGAGCTTACAAGACACTGACATCATAAAAGAAAGATGGCCAATACAAACTTATAAACCTCATTACACATCACTTTATCTCAGGAAACAGCGTTCTTCTCCAGAAATCTTGACAAACTAAATATATCCTTTTTAAACAATCAGCTCAACATTGCACCATCAGCCATCCAGAACAAATCAGGATTTTTACAACGAACTTTCTCAAACAAAACAAATCTCAAAGCATTATATAATGGGCAATAAAACAAAATGAAATTCATTCTCAAACAAACCTAAATCCAACAAAGCACATACCCTGTCCTCTTCTGGGAGGCCTTTATAACGACCCACCTCCACCTGCAGGACTCCTGCTCTGAGCTGGGCACACAAACACCTCCTCTTTAAGTTACACTTGTGCTCATAAGTTTACCCGGACACAATTTTTCATTTTGTTTTGGCCATTTTTTAAAGAATTTGAATAATAACATAAAACGTTTCTTTCATTCATAGTTAGTGGTTTGGTGAAGACATTTATTGTCAAACATCTGTGTTTACTCTTTTTAAATCATAATGACAACAGAAACTACCCACATGACCTGATCAAAGTTTAGTTTAGTTTAGTTCTTAAAACTGTTTATTGCACCTTTAACATCAATAACAGTTTGAAGTCTTTTGTGGTCGTTGTGGATGAGGCTCTTTATTTTCTCAGATGTAAAGCTGCACATTCTTTTTGTAAAACTCCAGTTCCTGTAAATTCTTGGTCTGTCTTGTATGAACTGCAGGTTTGAGATCTCCTCAGAGTGGTTCAATGACACTGAGGTCAGGAGACTGAGGCCAGTCCAGAGCCTTCTCTTTCTGCTGCTGTAGCCAATGACAGGTCGACTTGTCCTTGTGCTTTGGATCGTTGTCTTGTTGGAACGTCCAAGTACAGTTGTGGCTGAAACCTTTGTTGGTCTACCTGACCTTGATTTGGTTTTAACAGAATCACTAATTTTTTACTTTTTTATTAGAGTTTGAACACTGTTGATTGACATTTTCAAATCCTTGGATATATTTTTATATCCCTTTCATGTTTTATACAGTTCAATTACCTTTTCCCACAGATCTTTTGACAATTCTTTTGCTTTCTCCATGACTCAGACAGAAACATCAGTGCAGCACTGAATGAAAGATGCAAGGGTCTGTCAGGAGCCCAGAAACTCACTGACCTTTTCTACACACACTGATTACAAACAGGTCAGAACAGAATCTTTAAATCAGGCTCATTTGGGTAGTTTCTATTGTCATTATGATTTAAAAAGAGTACAGTTGTTTGTCAATAAATAACTTCACCCAATCACTAACTATGAGTAATTGAAAGGTTTTTGTGTTATCATTCATATTCTCTGAAAAATGGCCAAAAAAAAAACTAACAAATTGAGCCAGAGTATGTAAACTTATGAGCACTACTGTATATTTTAAATAAGGCTCTTTGGAGAAATTATCCTTGAACTGAGCATAATTCCTTAGTTTAGAAAAAAAAAAGGTTGAAGTAAAAGCATCTGGACTCAGTTTTTAAGGTGAAGATGTTGTGTCTCTGATTCCAAGAGACTTTCTCAATTCTGAGATCAACTGTAAAGAGCTTTATCTCTAGAGGGAGGGGCTTAACCTGAAACCAAACCTGATGGACCAGGCTGTTCTGGTCTCATAGTCGTTGGCTCTGAAAGGACAGTGTGACTCCTAATGTGAGAGTCGTTAGTGACACTGCTCCATTCAGGTGCAGAATCATTAGTGACACTGCTCCATTCAGGTGCAGAGTCGTTAGTGACACTGCTCCATTCAGGTGCAAAGTCGTTAGTGACACTGTTCCATTCAGGTGCAGAGTCGTTAGTGACACTGCTCCATTCAGGTGCAGAGTCGTTAGTGACACTGTTCCATTCAGGTGCAGAGTCGTTAGTGACACTGTTCCATTCAGGTGCAGAGTCGTTAGTGACACTGCTCCATTCAGGTGCAGAGTCGTTAGTGACACTGCTCCATTCAGGTGCAGAGTCGTTAGTGACACTGCTCCATTCCGGTGCAGTGTCGTTAGTGACACTGCTCCATTCAGGTGCAGAGTCGTTAGTGACACTGTTCCATTCAGGTGCAGAGTCGTTAGTGACACTGCTCCATTCAGGTGCAGAGTCGTTAGTGACACTGCTCCATTCAGGTGCAGAGTCATTAGTGACACTGCTCCATTCAGGTGCAGAGTCGTTAGTGACAATGCTCCATTCAGGTGCAGAGTCATTAGTGACACTGCTCCATTCAGGTGCAGAGTCGTTAGTGACACTGCTCCATTCCGGTGCAGTGTCGTTAGTGACACTGCTCCATTCAGGTGCAGAGTCGTTAGTGACACTGCTCCATTCCGGTGCAGTGTCGTTAGTGACACTGCTCCATTCAGGTGCAATGTCGTTAGTGACACTGCTCCATTCAGGTGCAGAGTCGTTAGTGACACTGCTCCATTCAGGTGCAGAGTCGTTAGTGACACTGCTCCATTCAGGTGCAGAGTCGTTAGTGACACTGCTCCATTCAGTTGCAGAGTCATTAGTGACACTGCTCCATTCAGGTGCAGAGTCGTTAGTGACACTGCTCCATTCAGGTGCTGTGTTGGTTGTTCTAGGGTGAGGCTCTTTAGTTTTAGGTTTCAGAACACTGTTATAAATACAACATGAATCTGAGGACACCTCTGTTCAAAGAAGGCTTTTCCATTTTCACAAAAATGGCTTCCTTCACCTCTCTCTCAAACCATCGGACCTCTCTGGACAAGATTCGGACATTGCTGTTTTCAAAGGAATGGTATTTGTTCCACAGCACGAGGGACACAGAGTTTCTCAGAGAGTGGAACAAAGGTTGGTTTGTGCTTGTCCTTCTTCTGAAGCTGACGTGGTGCTGACAGAACAGACATGTGCAACACAATTCTTTTTCAAAAGGGAGTAAACCCAGTGTTAACCTTGGTGCAGGCGACTCTGTCAGTCTTTTCTCATAAGAATCAAACATAATGATAACCAATAGAAAAGGCACTATTTTTCAATAACAGTCATCTTTCTAAAACTTGATTTGTCCTGTTCTCTTTGGTATGGTCATGTGGACAGCTCTAGAGTGTGTTGTGAAGGCTCAGGCTCCGTCGTCCTTTCCTCAGTGAGGCCACTCCATTTATGTGTTAACAGCACCCCCTCTGGAAAACAGCTGCACTGCTTTTGGATCATATTCCAAAAAGCAGAAGAGGAATTCCCAGTTATATCAGACAATTCTTCAGGATAATGTGAAGATGTCTGTTGGTCAGATGAAACTGTGTAGAAGGTGGATGATGCAACAGGACAACGACCCAAAACATCGGAGCAAGTCCACAACCCAATAGAGATGCTATGGACTGAGTTGAAGAGGACCAAACACATGAGACGTCCAACGATGGACATGGCCTCAGTTACACTTGAAGCTGGAATATATATAATATTAATATAATAATTCCAATAAACCAACACATGAAACCATTTTAACCTGGAGAGACTCAAAAGAAAAGCATGATGCAAATGAATTATTTTAATAGATTACAAAGGGCTTAGACTCCGACAGGAGAAATGTTGTAGGATGTGATGGAGGGCAAGAGTAGATTTTAGAGTAGATGACCCTCGGAGCTGAGACACAGAGACATGAGGAGCTGCTGATGCTGAGGTCAGAGAGGGTCACACTGCTGCGGAGGTGGTGCAGCGGCACAAAGCAAAACAGCTGATAACAAAGAGAGGGGGGGCTGAGATGTTGTCAGCTGTTTGATGATTTACTGAAAGCTTGAGGTGGAGGGTTGTTTTGGAAGAGAGACACCGTCGGCTGAGAAGATGCAGTGTGCTGTAGATGAAGGGAAGAAGTCTTCCTGGTTGAGTTTACGCTCTGCTTCATTTATGGCATTGGACTGTGGTTTGCTGCAGACAAAAGAAGAAAGTGTTCAGGTAGAGTTTATTAGGCATTAGTAGTACAAGTATGAAGAATTATTTATACAATTGGATAAAAGAAACAGTGCTGTACAATACATTCCCAAGTAAAACTAGTTGAGAACTAAACAATTGACACTCGGAGTTAAAAGGTGTTTAACCTGGCCACCCACACTTAACCACTTTACAAAGTTAAAGTATTCTGGTAACTATTTAAATGAAAAGAAATCCTAAACATTTACTTAAAAGCATGCAATACTTTGTTTTTTGTTTGATTGTACTTTTAGATTGGCCAGAATATTCAGGCACTGCCATGTTTTCTGATAACTCGTGTCTATCCACATGCATTCAGCATTTTATCTGCTCTACTTGTTCTGCCGACTGGAAATCAAACTCCAAATAAGAGATGTTTTTGTGTAAGAGGAAAAATGTCATTTAACTTTTACTGTAGTTAAGGTCATGTTTAACATGTGTTTCTTGTTACCAGTTAAATGGATGCTTACACTGGAAGGGAGTGGAAGCAGCTCAGGACTCACAGAGGCACTCCCTGCTGGTGTTAATGGCACTAAGAAAGAATATGATATTACAAATACTACTAAAGGTTCCTGATGAAAATGGACATCTTCTCTGTTGGAGGCACCTGGAAACCATCAGAGGCTTTAAAAGGGGCCCAGAGCAGGAGATGAAACCTGAGGGGACACTCCTCATTTGCAAAAAAAATGTGGAGAATTCAAATTTGGGAACAATTGTGTTGTCCATCCTAGTCTCTTCTGGCCAAAGCTTGATCCGTCCCTGGTGTTGCCGCTCTATTGTGGATGTGTATAAGATGTGAACATTCAGGACCTGTGCTCCTCAGTCACTGCTGTAGTGTGTGGCATGTTAAGGAGCACCTGCTGTATACAATTGACTTCCTGAGGAGCTCACAGGATCATAGTCTGTGTACATGTTCTCATCCTTTTGGACATCCCTACCATGAGCCTTTAAACAGGACAGGATAGTGTTGTTGTGGCTGTTTCTATTTGATTCAATCCTAGAGAGACAAAGGCATTTCTCGTGGTTTATGAGAGATGTATCCCACTCGTCCCAGTTGTAAATCTAACAGGGTATATCCCCAAATAACTGAGGGAGAAGTGAAGGAGGAATTTAAAGGGTCCCCTTGTCATACAGCAGGGCTACTCAATGATAAGTGGCATAGACTGGACCGTATTGTCAACTCATCTTCAGGGTTGAGAACTTTCCATTGGCCTGGTACAATTAAAGACCATCTTAAAACTGATTTATTGTCACTTTGTACATTTTGACTATTTGTCAGTGTCTGTCCCGGACACATCCACTGCACGGCCTGTCCGTCCTGAGAGTGGATCCTCCTTCTGTGGTTCTCCCTGAGGTTTCTCTTTTGTCTTGGCTGGGTTTTTATGAGTTTTTCTTCTGACCCTGATGGAGGCTCTAAGGACAGGGGATGTTGTCTAGTTCAGTCTGTTTGTCTTCAGTTTTTTGTTCAGCCCTTTGTTGTTGTGATACTGGGCTGAATAAATAAAATGTGATTTAGGCTGGACGTCAGGACTGATGCTGAGCCTCTCTGCCTCCTCTAGGGTTTGTGCCGTGGACTCTGGATTCTATTGGCCAGACCTTCTCTCTTTCTGAGCTACTTCTTGTTTTGCATCTGTTAATTGACGAGAATAGAGTTTAGAAGTTATGTTTCAACAATTATATTAATCTGTATATTTTTAAAAAATGTGGTTAAAGATTTTTGACCACACTAACACTAACATTAACTGTTGTTCTCCTGAGAACAAAATCTCACACTTCTCGCACAAACCTACCCTTTTTTTTTTAGATTGTTTGCACTCTTCTTTTTTTTTTTTCTGTCCCACTTAGCTTTTCTTCTACCCAAAACAAAAACAGATTATCATCTGATCGTTTTCAGGACAGACTGTAAATGACCTGATACTGTTTGGGACATGTCCTGACACTTGTGGGGACATGTCCTGACACTTGTGGGGACATGTCCTGACACTTGTGGGGACATGTCCTGACACTTGTGGGGACATGTCCAGCCATAGTTTAACACATTTGATCATTATATTTCTTTGTTTTTTTTTCCTTTTTTGCTTAAACAGGATATAATGATCAAAAACATATCTGTCGGTAGTAAAAATAACTCCACAGTTATTTTAAAGCAGAACATATTTTGTCTAACTTAGAATTATTAACAAACACATCAATCTGTTGCTCAAACTGATTTTACCACCTCTTTTCTTTTATGAAAGTTTTATTTTTTTCCGCACCATGATTCAGACACTCGCAAAGACGAGACTGTTGCCAAAGCCTTTTTCTGGCAGTATTTTTTTTACTTTTTCCCAGAATAAAAAACACCATAAAGCTTGTGTCATACACTGGCCTGATCTTTCATCGGTTAGGAGTCAAACTATCTAGAAACTGGACTTCTTTCAGCCCTAATCGTCCAGTTATTGATAAGATAACCACACTGTACACTTCACGCTGTCAGCCCGAGAGCAACTTGAGCATTCTCTTCGCTTTTGCTCAAAGAAAATGACTTTCATACAAACATTAGACACCTAATGTGGAGGAGTCTGAATTCTGACTGAAATGGTCTAAAGAGCTCATGGTTGGACATGTGTTGTTGGATTTGACCAGCCACTGCTTTCTCCAGGATCTCACTCAGAAAAGAACGGTTGGAGATCGGCCGGTAGTTGGAGAGCTCTTTTATGTCCAGGTCATATTTCTTCAGGATGAATGTGACAGCAGCCATCTTGAGTGAAGAGGGAAAAATACAGGATGTCAGTGAAGTGTTTATGATGTGAGTTATGTGCAGACTCAGAGCAGGAATACAGGCTTTGACCAGAAATGTTGGCATTGGCTCAAGGAACTAAATAATGTATTTTAAACATTTATTCTCTCTGCTGAATATTTGGGAGAATATGAAACTTTGGAACATTGTCAGAGAGTTCTATATGAATGAAATATTACATTTGTTTTTATCTGTGAGCTAAAGGCAGGTATTTCTTTGACTTAGACAAACATTATTTTTGATGTGTTTATGAATCTGAGACAAATGGTGTTAAGCTGTGTTCTTTGCACAAGGGCCTCTTGAATCTGCCCTGAAGGTACAAGAGACAGTTTCAGTCAGAGTCACAGCTGTGTCTCAGTGTCTCCCTCTAGTGGATGTGTGGAGTATTGTGCTGTTTTCTCTCCAGAGGTTTTTGTTCAGAGACTGTGGGGTTGCTGTCACTGTGGGCCTCACAGCACAGTAGTACACAGCAGAGTCACTCACTGCAGCAGAGGACAGCAGCAGCTCCACTCCATGTTTGTCCTCAGACAGTTTAGTAGAAAACCTTGTGTGTGATTTAAGAGAAGCTGCTGCTCTTGAATTATTAAGTCCTGAGATATAAAAGAGGAACTCTGGTGAGTTTCCAGGATATTGTCGATACCAGAAGAAGTGGTCTCCAGTTGTAGTGGGTCGAGAGCTTTTATAAGACACAGAGACTGAGCTGCCTTCTGAAGTGAACTCCTCAGGTTTGAGCGGAGTGAGCTGTTCACAGACGACACCTGTAAAAGACAACTCGCTGAATGAAGGAGTTTAAGGTAAAAAGTGAGAGTGAGTTGAGTAGAACAGAGGCAAACCTGTGAGAATGATAATGAGCAGTAGAGAAGGTATATGAGAACAGACAGACATGGCTCTGAGTAAAGTTTATGTTTCTGTTTGAACTCTGGTGAACATAGAAGTTCTTCTCTCTTCTGTCGTTCAGTAAGTCTTCAGCTCCTCCCTCAGTCTCTCTCTGAGTCTGCTCCACACTTTTCCCTCCTCTGTGGGTCACCTCTGAACCGACAAGAGCTCAAAAGTGAGTCTTTGACAGATTCTTTGACTTTTACACGACTGATCTTCTGGAGCTCGGGTCCTATCGGCGAAAAGAAACTGAAACTGTTTTGAAAACCTTAAAGTATTAGCAGGTCATGTTTTTGCAGAAACAGGTATAACAATCCTTTCCTTTTGCTTTGGTTGAATTGATGTGTGTTGAGGATGTGACCTGAGGCAGATGCACCTTTCTTTTAATAAAGTTCCAACTCACTTTTACAAACGAGGCGTTCAAAAAAACATAAATCCACAGACCTCAGCTTCTAGCCCCACGTCTCGAGTGCCCCTCATTAAAATTAGACTGAAGTGATTTCACACAAAGCCAAGCCCTTCTAATATCAGTTCAATAGATTTATTTAAAATATTCACCCAACACAAGCGAGAACTGAACTTTAGACGAGATCTGAGAAACAAACTGTGGTCTTCACAGCAGACATCTTTCTCCGCCTCCTGCTGCAGAGTCTGCTCTCGTCTGGAACCAAGCAACAAGCAGCTCATCTGGAACAGACCTGTAGGCTTCTAAACACTAAATCACAGCTGTGTCTCAGTGTCTCCCTCTAGTGGAGCTAGTGCAGTATTGTGTTGTCTTTGCTCCAGAGGTTTTTGTTCAGAGTTTTGGTGTTTCCTGTCACTGTGGGCCTCAGAGCACAGTAGTACACAGCAGAGTCACTCACATCAAGCTCCTGGATCTTCAGATCAAATGACTTCTCCTTTGTTTCCACATCAAACCTATTTCCTTTAAACTCCGGAGATTTATTTGTGTCGAGCCAGTCTGCTGTTGTTTTGGTTTTCTTCAACATGTATTTTGGAGCATTGTGTCCTTCTTGTTTGTACCAGAACAGAGTTGGACTTGGGTTAGTAGTTTTAAAGTGACAGAGTATTTCAGCTGAGAGTCCTTCAGAGGCAGTGACATCTGGTTGTGTCTGGGTCACTGTGTCTTGTCCTTTACACTCTGGGGAAGAACACAGGAGCAGAATCAGAGCTGAGAGCAGTGGACACAGAGCTGACTCCATGTTAAAAACTGAAATGCTCTCTGTGTCTGTTTGGCTCTGTTCCTCAGTTACACTTTGGCTCCTCCTCCACATCTCTCTCCTTTTTTCTTGTGGTTTTCTTATTGTCACTTCTCTTGTATCTGCCTCAAAAGGAGATAAAAGATTAATGCCAAAGTCACGTTCTATTTAAAGTTTACACCTGTGTTTTTAGTCACTTTCAGCCACAGTCTTTATTTCCGTTTACTGTGACTCTGAATCTTGTTTTTCCTGTTTCTTTCACAAAACAGTTTTCCTGCTTCATTTGTTTAATTCAGTCTGGGTTTAGGCAGTAGTTCTCTGAGAAGGAGCTGTGATGACTCTGAGCAGATGGATTTAACTGAGGCTTCTACATCGACTGTAACTGTTTTGTTCAGTCCAAGGACTCTGAGAAACAGACCTGTTATTATAATAATAATAATAACATTTACATTTACATTTACATTTAGTCATTTAGCAGACGCTTTTCTGCATAACAGCTTTCATTTAGTCATTTAGCATAACAGCTTTCATTTATGTAGCGCCTTTCATCCAAAGCTCTTCACAATAGAACTCACACATACGACACAAGCAGGAAAACAAAGTTAAAGGGGATGTACAGCTGAGGATTGTCGGCGTATGAGTGGAAATGGAGTCCATGTTTCTGTATGATCTGTCCAAGTGGGAGCATGTATGTGATGAAGAGCAGTGGTCCGAGAACTGTGCCCTGTGGTACACCTTGATGAACAGAGGATGGTTGAAAGCAGGATCTGTTGATTGAAGCTAACTGTTGTCTGTCAGAGAGGTAAGAGTGAAACCAGGAGAGAGTCTGAGGTTTTTGGAGAGACGGTCGAGGAGGATGAATACAGTGATGTGTCTGGAATCTGCAGCTCTGAGGAGGTCGTTGGTGATTTTGATGAGGGCTGTCTCGGTGCTGTGGAGGAGTCTGAATTCTGACTGAAATGGTCTAAAGAGCTCATGTTCGGACATGTGTTGTTGGATTTGACCAGCCACTGCTTTCTCCAGGATCTCACTCAGAAAAGAACGGTTGGAGATCAGCCGGTAGTTGGAGAGCTCTTTTATGTCCAGGCCATATTTCTTCAGGATGAATGTGACAGCAGCCATCTTGAGTGAAGAGGTAAATTTACAGGATGTCAAAGAAGTGTTTATGATATGAGTTATCTGAAGGCTCAGAGCAGGAACAGTGGAAGTTAAAGCAAGATCTGGAAGACCAAGAAAAATATCAGACAGAACGTCTCGCAGGATTGTGAGAAAAGTAAGTCTAAACCCACGTTTGACTGCACGATCTCTCCAGAAAGATCTGGCAGACACTGGAGTTGTGGTACACTAGTCCACTATAAAGAGATACTTGTACAAATATGGACTTCATGGAAGAGTCAACAGAAGAAAACCTCTTCTACGTCCTCAACACAAAAATCAGCGTTTGAAGTTTGCAAATGAACATATAGACAAGCCTGATGCATTTTGGAAACAAGTTCTGTGGACCGATGAGGTTAAAATAGAACTTTTTGGCCGGAATGAGCAAAGGTATGTTTGGAGAAGAAAGGGCACAGAATTTAATGAAAAGAATCTCTGTCCAACTGTTAAGCATGGGGGTGGATCGATCATGTTTTGGGGTTGTATTGCAGCCAGTGGCACAGGGAACATTTCACAAGTAGAAGGAAAAATGGATTCAATAAAATCTCAGCAGAGTTTGGATGCTAACTTGATGCCATCTGTGAAAAAGCTGAAGTTAAAGAGAGGATGGCTTCTACAAATGGATAATGATCCTAAACACACCTCAAAATCCACGGTGGATTACATCAAGAGGCATAAACTAAAGGTTTTGCCATGGCCTTCACAATCTCCTGACCTCAACATAATTGAAAATCTATGGATAGACCTTAAAAGAGCAGTGCGTGACAGACAGCCCAGAAATCTCAAAGAACTGGGTATTAACTCTGCCCAAACTTTTTGTTTTCTGTTATTTTGAAAGTGTAAATGATGGAAATAAAATCTAACTTTTTTTGACTTATTATAAGGATGTCTAATCTGTCATTTGATGCCTTTTGGAGATTTTTCCATCTTTTCTTGGTGTCTTTATGCACATTAATAAAAAAAATTACCTGGGGGGCCCAAGCTTTCGATCCCCACTGTATGTTCTCAGTGAATATTGAGCCACATTTGTGCTCACTTTGTCCCCATCCTCACAGAGATGTGACTGAGTTCAGAAAATGTGGCAGAAATACATGAAGTATTAGGTTTTCACATTGCACTTTAAATGAATTGTTGATTCTCTTTTGTCCCGATTTAAACATCACTAGATACTTTTATTTTTACAGAAAGTCTGGCTGGATTATAAAAGTGCCTTTTAGAGAACTTGATCAACTTGAACTGATAAGAAATCATTAATGCCATTTTCAATTCAACCTGACAAGAACTAAAGCTTGTGCAATAGATAATTCAATCCAATCCACAAATACCAGCTCCTGTTTGATGAATCTTATCAAACTCTTTTATTATTTATGCAGTATTTCTTCCTGTGTTCTATGTTCCTGTTCATCTGTAAACACATATCTTTATTTAAAGTGTCCTTTAAAGTGTGACCTTTGACATTCTGTCTGGGTGCTATGGATGAAAAATAGTGTCTTGGCTAACTCTGGTAGCCTGTCCAGCTGCGACTAACTCTTTTCCTGTTCTACACAAAGAAGTTAGTCTGGGTCCTGTTGCTTGCATTAGATTTAAAAGGCGGGGTTTACAAGAAGAATGTTAACCAATCAGAGAATCGATCAAACGAGACACTACACAGTCGTTTGTCCACAAGGAAGCCACGTTAGCGTCGCTAGTTAACATGTCCAGCAGTAGAGCGGACACCAGAGCAGTTTCATTCTTTTAATACTTTGCTGGTTTTTCAAAACCGAGGCGAGAGCAGAAATAAACGGCCTCTCGGTCGCAGCGTCCAACATGTTGAATGTTCTGGACCAGCCGCGTGAGCCGAGATACCACACCCTGCTGCAGACAAACGGCTTGTGATTGGTCCGTCCACAAAAAAAGGATTCACTGTGAGAAAGGTACCAGACTATAACTCTGGTACATTTACAGAAATGTTCATTAATGTACAATGTCCCTGTTAAATAAACTAATAAATATAAATAAAATAAAAACATTTATCCTTTCCTACTTCATTTTGTTTGATCGTGTTTTCAAGAATCTTTGTGAAACTGAGCTGTGACAAAGCAACTTCCTCTGGATCAATGAAGTCGATCTAAGTCCAAGTCCAACTTCAGAAGTGATGCTAAAGTCATTTGTTGAGGATCAGAGACAGTTTCAGTCAGAGTCACAGCTGTGTCTCAGTGTCTCCCTCTAGTGGATGTGTGGAGTATTGTGCTTTCTCTCCAGAGGTTTTTGTTCAGAGACTGTGGGTTTCCTGTCACTGTGGGCCTCACAGCACAGTAGTACACAGCAGAGTCACTCACTGCAGCAGAGGACAGCAGCAGATGGAGATGCTTTTTGTCTCGACTAATTTTGAGAGAAATCCTTTGCTCTGGAATTTCTTTTCTAACTTCTTTTCCTGATCCAAGATGAGAATAGATAAATGTTGGTGGTTTTCCAGGATATTGTCGATACCAATAAAACTCATCACCGGGAGAGAGTGTTTTATGATAAGAGTACTCCACAGAGACAGAGGCTCCTTCTAAACTGTAGACCTCAGTCTTTAGTGGAGTGAGTTCTTCACATTTGACTCCTACATGAAAACAAATGAATGTAGAAGTTAGAAACATATTTCCTGCTGCTTCTTGCTCTGTGCTTCAGTAAGTGTTCAGTGGATGTAATAAAGTGTGAACATAGGTTTAAATAAGACTTACCACTCAACAAAAGCAGGAGCAGTGCTGCCATTAAAGGAAACATGTCCAAAACACAGCTGAGTGATCCTCATGTGAAGTTTCTGAAGTCTGCTTAGTTTCTGACACTGACACTTGGGTTTGCTGCGTCTGTGTTTAGTCTGAAGCTTCACAGTGAGTGTCTCCCTCTAGTGGAGCTAGTGCAGTATTGTGTTGTCTTTGCTCCAGAGGTTTTTGTTCAGAGTTTTGGTGTTTCCTGTCACTGTGGGCTGCAGAGCACAGTAGTACACAGCAGAGTCACTCACATCAAGCTCCTGGATCTTCAGATCAAATGAGTTCTTGTCTGTTTCCACATCCAACCTCTTCTCTTTAAACTCTGGAGAGTTATTTGTCTCACCCCAGCCTGTTGTTGATTTGAATTTCCTCAACATGTATTTTGGAGCATTGTGTCCTTCTTGTTTGTACCAGAACAGAGTTTGACTCGTGGTGCTGGTTTTAAAGTGACAGAGTATTTCAGCTGAGAGTCCTTCAGAGGCAGTGACAGCTGGTTCTGACTGGGTCACTGTGTCTTGTCCTTTACACTCTGGGGAAGAGGAAGACATGGATCAATAAAGATGATTGATTGGAGGAGAAGAGTCAGTAGGTTTAAAGAGTTACCTATCCAGAGAGTCAGCAGCAGGAGGTTTCTCAGCCAGTGCTTCATGTCTGCAGTGAGAGGCCACTGAGCAGGAGATGGTACAGAGGCCATACAGTGAGTCTTTATGACAGAAACACAAGCTGCTCAAGCCCAACCTGAAGGAAACAGCTGTCTGTGAATGCATCACTACGTCACTATAAAGCCCACGTCACACTGGCTGCACACAGAACCTCACAGAGAGGTTAATGAAACTTATTTTACTCAACTCAGTTTTTAAGAGAAGCCTTTATTTATCAATTGCTCAGTTAAACATAGAACCGAGCACAATCAAGTAATAAAAGTGTGACAAAGCCTGCACAATATAAAAATATAACACATTGATCTTTAAACATCTATGTAGGCATCTGGATCTATAGTTTTCAAAGTGATTTATTATTTTAAAGAGATGAAACGTCTTCACTTTGAAAACTAAGTCCAGATGCCTTTGCTTCAACCTTTTCTTCAAGATGACCTGGATGACCGAGAACCTTCACAGATAAATATGAGATTATATTCCATACGGTTCATTTCCATCTGCAGTCTTTGGGCAGGTTGTTGTTAAATACAGGAACGACCACATTCACGAGAAACACCAAGAACATTTAAGCAGAGAACACAATATAAAGTACAAAAGCTATTAGCTCAGAGTACTTCCTCTCTCACTACCGATATACGCCAACGCCCAGTTCCCTCCATCTTCTGTAGACTTAGCATTCACTCAGTGGAAAAAAGTGTGGATAAGCACAGTTAGAGATTTATACTCAAATGATACCTTTATGTCCTTCCAGCTGCTGCCAACAAGGTTCTGCCTGGCACACAATACATTTTTTAGGAATCTTCAAATACAGAATTACGTACAGTCCCTTATAACACAATTTGAAAAAAAAGTACCAAATACTCTTGATAAGTCTTTTAGTGAGTGCACATGGTCAGAGCAAAGACTTCAAATTTACAATTCACTGGAGGAAAGTGGACACTTAATCCACTTAATCAGCTCTGGTCGAGATAAGAACATGGGAGTCTGGTTCAAGGGGTCACTGGGGAACTAGGACAAAGGTTAGAAGAACGGTCCCGGCTCCATTAGAAGGAGGGGGTCTTCTGTTCCCCTGAGAAGCAATAGTACATTTGTGAACTGTGAAAACAGTATAAAAAAAAGCTGGTGTCGTTTTGTTGTTGTTACTGTAAAGATAATGGCATTAAACTCGTTGTTTGTTCATGTGTTTCTTAATCATGTTGTGCTGATGGCTGGGAGTTCAGTATCAGACACGACAGGTACTGGACTTATATTTTCAAATTCCTGTCAGAACTGTTGGGGCTCAGGCTGGATCTAAACCCAACAACTATTATTTTTATCATTTCTAATGAATTGAAAAAATAAAGGCCAACACAGAGATAACTTATATCTTACGCACTAATAAAAGCAAAAATGTCGGGTTCTGTGGGGCTTGTAAATAGTTTTTCAAAATTCTTCTCTGACAAACTACAGACAATCACTGCATCCATTGCCAAAAACACTCCTCATGCACCTGACTCAGATTTTCACCTAATGTTTGCTAATTCAGCTCATTCTACAAACTCTCTCTCTGCTTTTACTCTAACTACTGAAAGTGCCATAAGCGACTTAATTGCGAAGTTAAATTCCACATCCTGCCAACTTGACCCTATACCTACTGTTTTGCTTAAGTTATGTGTCCCTGAGGTTGCACCCTTCATAACACATATGATCAACTGTAGTTTGGCGTCCGGCGTTGTTCCAGCAGATTTAAAATGGCTGCGGTGACGCCTGATTCTTAAAAAACCAGGCCTAGACCACCTAAACATGGACAATTACAGACCAATATCCAACTTACCAGTCATAAGCAAAGTCCTTGAAAGGGTTGTTGTTTCACAATTGCGGTCTTATTTAGATATAAATGGCCTTTTTGAACCTTTTCAGTCTGGTTTTCGCCCAGCACACAGCACTGAAACGGCTCTTCTCCGGGTGGTTAATGACATTCTTTTGTCCATGGATGCAGGGCTGACAAACATCTTCCTGCTTCTTGATTTAAGCGCTGCTTTTGACACAGTCTGCCATGAAATAATGATCTCTAGGCTCTCTGACATTGGCATCACTGGCTCTGCACTTTCCTGGCTCATTTCCTACATTAGTGACAGAAAATATTATATCACTATACAAGGGTTTACATCTGCTACTGCTCCACTCACACAGGGTGTCCCTCAAGGTTTGGTTCTTGGCCCACTACTATTTATCATCTACATATATCCACTTGGTGACATCATACGCAAGCATGGACTTCAGTTCCACTGCTATGCAGATGATATTCAAATTTATCTCACCACCAGCTCCAATGCTCCATCTCTGCCTGACTCACTCACAGTATATATCAGGGACATTAAGTATTGGATGTCCCGAAATTTCCTTAAATTGAATGATAAAAAAACTGAGATAATCCTGATTGGTTCTACTGCCACAGTCAAAACTATGAACCAGACTTTTGATGTTTATGGAACTCACATTAAGCCTTCGTCATTGATCCGTAACCTTGGTGTTCTATTCGATTCAAATCTATCTTTTGGCCCTCACATTTCTTCTATTGTTAAAAACTCCTTTTTCCATCTTCGTAATATTGCCCGTCTCCGATCTTCTCTCACTATTGCTGATACTGAAACCTTAATTCACGCATTAATCACTTCACGTCTGGACTATTGCAATGCCTTATTTCTTGGTCTTCCAAAAAAACTCATCGCTAGATTACAGTATGTTCAAAACTCAGCAGCAAGAGTTCTCACCTCCACTAGGCGCTCTGCTCACATTACTTCTCTGCTTCATGACCTGCACTGGCTACCTGTAGCATCACGTATACATTATAAAATATGGCTTCTAACATTCAAAGCATTAAATGGTCTTGCTCCCCAATATCTGTCTGACCTACTTTCCCTCTATCGCCCTGTCCGGTCCCTTAGATCAGCCGAACTCGGTCTGTTATCCACCCCACGTTTCCGTCTGTCTACTGTTGGTGGAAGGTCCTTTAGTTTAAATGCTCCTAAACTATGGAATGCGTTGCCTCTTACTCTACGAAACATCTCATCTGTGGATGCATTCAAGTCTCAGTTAAAAACATATCTATTCAACAAGCATTTTGGGTAATTACAACTATATGTTTCATGTGATGTGTATATATAGATGTATATGTAAGTGATTGTCTGTATGTATTTGTGAAATGTAAAGCGACCTTGAGCTACGGAAAGGCGCTATATAAATTAAACTTCTTCTTCTTCTTCTTCAAAAAAGTTTATCCTCACTTTTTGGAAAGGTAAAGAAACTACTGACTAAAATGTGGCTTAATGAACTAATGAATAAACCTTACCTTGACAAAATTAGATACACTATCAATAGGAAAAAAAAAAAATAAGGCAGCACTTAGTCTCCTATTGTGCAACTGTGGCCAGGTAGGGTGGGACCAATGTGGGTGGGTTTGTTTATTATAAAACTTTCCTTTTTTTGTTTTATTCACAATTGTTATTTTTGTGTTATATTAAAAAATAGGGCCGGGACTTTAACGCGTTAATTAGGATTAATTACGCAAAAAATAAATAACATAATTCACTTATTTTTGCACCATGAACGTTTTTAATGAATGAGTTTCGACGGACCGATTATACTGGAGCACCAACTAGTGTTCTTGACTTCCGACAACAACAAACCACAAGAAGCTGACGAGACAGCTTTGCTTGGCCCCGTGGATGGGAAATTTTGTTTTAAAAAACGAAAGGATGGAAGCGTCGACAAGAGCATGGTTGTGTGCAGCAAGGGATTTGTGTATCACCGCAGCACATCGAGCCTCAAATATCACCTCAACACAAAACACATAGGAGTTAGCTCAAATATCACCTCAACACAAAACACACAGGAGTTAGCTCAAATATCACCTCAACACAAAACACATAGGAGTTAGCGTAGACGTTAGCCCGACTCCAAGTACAAGTTAACTACAAGTTACAAGGACCCACACCCAACCCACACTCCACCAGATGATCAGGACCAGGGTAACTACACTGCTACACTTAATGGCAAACATTGCACTGGTCTGCTGGACTGAAATGAATAAACAATATTTTGTTGATTAAGCTTATGTATTCAGTCATTATTCAATGGTATACTAAAAATCCATGTGAAAAAATACTTCTCACTGTTCTCAGGTCAAATATTTATATGCAATTAAAATGCGATTAATTTAGATTAATTAATTACAAAGCCTCTAATTAATTAGATTATTTTTTTTAATCGAGTCTCAGCCCTAATTAAAAATGATTCATAAGTCTTTACAACAAGTTACAGCCTGTACACATCTCATGTATACTATTGTGCCTTTAATACAAATATTTAAAACTAAAATTAGACTGAAGTGATTTCACACAAAGCAAAGCCCTTCTAATATCAGTTAAATAGATTTATTTAAAATGTACACCCAACACACGCGAGAACTGAACTTTAGACGAGATCTGAGAAACAAACTGTGGTCTTCACAGCAGACGTCTTTCTCCGCCTCCTGCTGCAGAGTCTGCTCTCGTCTGGAACCAAGCAACAAGCAGCTCATCTGGAACAGACCTGTCGGCTTCTAAACACTAAATCACAGCTGTGTCTCAGTGTCTCCCTCTAGTGGAGCTAGTGCAGTATTGTGTTTTCTTAGCTCCAGAGGTTTTTGTTCAGAGTTTTGGTGTTTCCTGTCACTGTGGACCTCAGAGCACAGTAGTACACAGCAGAGTCACTCACATCAAGCTCCTGGATCTTCAGATCAAATGAGTTCTTGTCTGTTTCAGCTTCAAACCTATTTCCTTTAAACTCTGGAGATTATTTGTGTCAAGCCAGCCTGTTGTTGTTTTAGTTTTCTTCAACATGTATTTTGGAGCATTGTGTCCTTCTTGTTTGTACCAGAACAGAGTTGGACTTGGGTCAGTAGTTGAAAAGTTACAGAGTATTTTAGCTGAGAGTCCTTCAGAGGCAGTGACATCTGGTTGTGTCTGGGTCACTGTGTCTTGTCCTTTACACTCTGGGGAAGAACACAGGAGCAGAATCAGAGCTGAGAGCAGTGGACACAGAGCTGACTCCATGTTAAAAACTGAAATGCTCTCTGTGTCTGTTTGGCTCTGTTCCTCAGTTACACTTTGGCTCCTCCTCCACATCTCTCTCCTTTTTTCTTGTGGTTTTCTTATTGTCACTTCTCTTGTATCTGCCTCAAAAGGAGATAAAAGATTAAGGCCAAAGTCATGTTCTATTTAAAGTTTACACCTGTGTTTTTAGTCACTTTCAGCCACAGTCTTTATTTCCGTTTACTGTGACTCTGAATCTTGTTTTTCCTGTTTCTTTCACAAAACAGTTTTCCTGCTTCATTTGTTTAATTCAGTCTGGGTTTAGGCAGTAGTTCTCTGAGAAGGAGCTGTGATGACTCTGAGCAGATGGTTTTAACTGAGGCTTCTACATCGACTGTAACTGTTTTGTTCAGTCCAAGGACTCTGAGAAACAGACCTGTTATTATAATAATAATAATAATAACAGCTTTCATTTATGTAGCGCCTTTCATCCAAAGCTCTTCACAATAGAACTCACACATACGACACAAGCAGGAAAACAAAGTTAAGGGGGATGTACAGCTGAGGTTTGTCGGCGTATGAGTGGAAATGGAGTCCATGTTTCTGTATGATCTGTCCAAGTGGGAGCATGTATGTGATGAAGAGCAGTGGTCCGAGAACTGTGCCCTGTGGTACACCTTGATGAACAGGGGATGGTAGAAAGCAGGATCCGTTGATTGAAGCTAACTGTTGTCTGTCAGAGAGGTAAGAGTGAAACCAGGAGAGAGTCTGAGGTTTTTGGAGAGACGTTCGAGGAGGATGGAGTGGGAGACGGTGTCAAAAGCACTGATAGGTCGAGGAGGATGAATACAGTGATGTGTCTGGAATCTGCAGCTCTGAGGAGGTCGTTGGTGATTTTGATGAGGGCTGTCTCGGTGCTGTGGAGGAGTCTGAATTCTGACTGAAATGGTCTAAAGAGCTCATGGTCGGACATTTGTTGTTGGATTTGACCAGCCACTGCTTTCTCCAGGATCTCACTCAGAAAAGAACGGTTGGAGATCGGCCGGTAGTTGGAGAGCTCTTCAGTGTCCAGGCCATATTTCTTCAGGATGAATGTGACAGCAGCCATCTTGAGTGAAGAGGGAAAAATACAGGATGTCAGTGAAGTGTTTATGATGTGAGTTATGTGCAGACTCAGAGCAGGAATACAGGCTTTGACCAGAAATGTTGGCATTGGCTCAAGGAACTAAATAATGTATTTTAAACATTTATTCTCTCTGCTGAGTATTTGAGAGAATATGAAACATTGGAACATTGTCAGAGAGTTTTATAAGATTGAATTATTACATTTGTTTTTATCTGTGAGCTAAAGGCAGGTATTTCTTTGACTTAGACAAACATTATTTTGATGTGTTTATGAAACTGAGACAAATGGTGTTAAGCTGTGTTCTTTGCACAGGGGCCTCTTGAATCTGCCCTGAAGGTACAAGCTGTAACTGCACTAATGTTGGAGTGATAACATGAGTTTTAAAGAATCAGAGACAGTTTCAGTCAGAGTCACAGCTGTGTCTCAGTGTCTCCCTCTAGTGGATGAGTGGAGTATTGTGCTGTTTTCTCTCCAGAGGTTTTTGTTCAGAGACTGTGGGTTTGCTGTCACTGTGGGCCTCACAGCACAGTAGTACACAGCAGAGTCACTCACTGCAGCAGAGGACAGCAGCAGATGGAGTTCTGTTCCTTTTACTTCAACCTTTAGTCCTTTCTCTTCCAAAGAAACATCTTTACGTGAATGTGAAACCAGGAACTCTGGAGGTTTTCCAGGATATTGTCGATACCAGAAGAAATAATCACCATAAGTTGGTTCTTTATGATAAGAGTACTCCACAGAGACAGAGGCTCCTTCTAAACTGTAGACCTCAGTCTTTAGTGGAGTGAGTTCTTCACATTTGACTCCTACATGAAAACAAATGAATGTAGAAGTTAGAAACATATTTCCTGCTGCTTCTTGCTCTGTGCTTCAGTAAGTGTTCAGTGGATGTAATAAAGTGTGAACATAGGTTTAAATAAGACTTACCACTCAACAAAAGCAGGAGCAGTGCTGCCATTAAAGGAAACATGTCCAAAACACAGCTGAGTGATCCTCATGTGAAGTTTCTGAAGTCTGCTTAGTTTCTGACACTGACACTTGGGTTTGCTGCGTCTGTGTTTAGTCTGAAGCTTCACAGTGAGTGTCTCCCTCTAGTGGAGCTAGTGCAGTATTGTGTTGTCTTTGCTCCAGAGGTTTTTGTTCAGAGTTTTGGTGTTTCCTGTCACTGTGGGCTGCAGAGCACAGTAGTACACAGCAGAGTCACTCACATCAAGCTCCTGGATCTTCAGATTAAATGAGTTCTCCTTTGTTTCCACATCAAACCTATTTTCTTCAAACTCTGTAGATTTATATGTCTCACCCCAGCGTGTTGTTGTTTTAGTTTTCTTCAACATGTATTTTGGAGCATTGTGTCCTTCTTGTTTGTACCAGAACAGAGTTTGACTCGTGGAGCTGGTTTGAAAGTGACAGAGTATTTTATCTGAGAGTCCTTCAGAGGCAGTGACATCTGGTTGTGTCTGGGTCACTGTGTCTTGTCCTTTACACTCTGGGGAAGAACACAGGAGCAGAATCAGAGCTGAGAGCAGTGGACACAGAGCTGACTCCATGTTAAAAACTGAAATGCTCTCTGTGTCTGTTTGGCTCTGTTCCTCAGTTACACTTTGGCTCCTCCTCCACATCTCTCTCCTTTTTTCTTGTGGTTTTCTTATTGTCACTTCTCTTGTATCTGCCTCAAAAGGAGATAAAGATTAATGCCAAAGTCATGTTCTTTTTAAAGTTTACACCTGTGTTTTTAGTCACTTTCAGCCACAGTCTTTATTTCCGTTTACTGTGACTCTGAATCTTGTTGTTTTTCCTGTTTCTTTCACAAAACAGTTTTCCTGCTTCATTTGTTTAATTCAGTCTGGGTTTAGGCAGTAGTTCTCTGAGAAGGAGCTGTGATGACTCTGAGCAGATGGATTTAACTGAGGCTTCTACATCGACTGTAACTGTTTTGTTCAGTCCAAGGACTCTGAGAAACAGACCTGTTATTATTCATTCATTCATTCATTCATTTTCTCTAAAGCTTTGTCCCGTTAGAGGTCGTGGGTAACTGGAGCCTATCCCAGCAGCTTTGGGCCTGAGGAGGGGTTCACCCTGGACAGTGGCCAGTTAGTCGCAGGGCTAACATTTAGAGACAGACAGTGACAGACAACCATTCACTCTCACATTCATTCACTAGGGACACTTTAGATTTGTCATTTAACCTGTACATGCATGTGTTTGGACGGTGGGAGGAACCGGAGTACCTGGAGAGAACCCACAGTAACACGAGGAGGACCAGAGTCAGCTGAGAATGTTTGAGTCGGCCGGGATTTGAACTCACGACCTTCTTGCTGTGAGGCAGGAGTGCTAACCTCTCTGTCACGTGTTGAAGGTGAGGAGGGTCTTGTACTGGATGTAGACGGAGGAGTGTGGGGGTGATGTGTTTCCAGGGCCTGGGCTGTGTGAGGACCCTGGCAGCTGAGTTTTGTACTGGAGCCTGTCCTGGAGCTTCTGACTGATCCTGGACAGGACTCCGTTACAACAGTCCAGACGTGACGTTACAAAGCCTTGTATTTGTGCCACTGAGTCCAGGACCGAGTGACGGAGGAGGGAGATGTTGCGGAGGTGAAAGAAGGCTGATTTAGTCACTGATCGTATGTGGAGGTCAAAAGAGTGGGATCCAGGAAGATGCCCGGGGGGCAGACTGTTGGTGACAGGCAGATGGTATAAGCACCAGATGTCAGACCTTCTGAAGCTGTGGTCTGGAGGCCACAAACATGAGCTCTGTTCTGTCGCTGTTGAACTGGAGGAAGATGGATCTAAGCCAAGTCCAGAGGTCAGAGAGGCAGTGGGAGAGGGACTGAGCTGGGAGTTTGGCAGAGGGTTTAAGGGGGATGTACAGCTGAGGATTGTCGGGCGTATGAGTGGAAATGGAGTCCATGTTTCTGTATGATCTGTCCAAGTGGGAGCATGTATGTGATTGTTATAAGAATTCTATATGTTAAAAGAATTCTATATCCTTATATTATCCAGAGAGACACGGAGACAGATTATATTATAAAAAGCGAAAGGCCAGGTTTTATTCCTTGCAAGGAGAAGCAAAGTACACATATATCAAAGGTACATAGTGCGTTTTGCTTCTCCTTGCAAGGAATAAAACCTGGCCTTTCGCTTTTATAATATAATCTGTCTCCGTGTCTCTCTGGATAATATAAGGATATAGAATTCTTTTAACATATAGAATTCTTATAACATTTGGTGCCGTGACCCGGATCTCAATATTCGTTGTTTCTCATGCAAAGAGGTGAGCTGACGTGCACGGAGAAATGCACAAAGAAAGCATTTCTTGTAAGTCCCAAGCTGTGCTGTTAAGCAGTAAAGGGCCAGATATCCCCTCTGTGTGTGTGAACGCGATGACGAGATCTGGATTTTAAAAAAAGAGAAGAGCAGAGAGACGAGAGGACAGAACAGACAGTCTGGCTGCGGAACAACTGGACTATTGGACTGAAAATTCAGGTAAACAGCTGTTTAATTTATTTTTGGTGTGTGTGTGTGTGTGATTTTTGTTTTAATACCAAAGCTTCCGGAAGTAGCAGTTTGGAAATCTGACATATGTTGAGCGGGCTGCATGTAGTTTACATCATTAGTTGATGTTTTTCCATGAAGTTGGCCAGCATATGAGATTCTTAAACGCTGAAAGATCGAGACCCTAAATATCATCTAATGGTGAGATCCGCTTTATCAAGAACCTACATGTAAAATCTTTAAGGGTGAGGTTTTAAACGGGATATTCTGATGTTAATCTGTGTTAAGGCTTGTTGTCTTGCTGGATTTTAGTTTGATAGATACCTTATGCTTTGTAAGTCTTTATGGTGTTTCTTGAAACTGACTCGTGCGTTTAGTTCATTTGGCCGTGACAAGGGCGGGACTCTATGGCACTAGATAGTTCACCTGATTACAAGAAGGAGTATGAGGTCTAAAAAGCTTGTCTAGAGAGCACAGGAATTTATCTTAGATTAATAATCACGTATCGTAATACGCCACAATCGAACTGCCTTGCATAGCTAGTATTGTTGGTTTTAATGGTGCGTTGGACGCACAGGAAAACTCGAGTATTGACCATTATCGAGAACCTTACTGAAAACAACCAAAGGTGAGATGAATGAGTCCGAAGTCAATGTGACTATAAAAAAGGCCTACGTAGAATTGATTCCTGCAGATGAGAAATGAGATTTTAAAAGCCCACGAGAGCTTTTGCTGAAAAATGTTCACTGCTGGTGACGCGGTGAGTGAGAGAAAAAAGGAAAAAGCCCACTGAAAGTGAAGGGGCTTATACTGAGAATTGTTGGCAATACTGAGAATTGTTGACCTAAAAAGTTAAAGATAAAGGTGTGTTTGAGAGAATAAATGTGTTATGAATGGGCCATTGTTGGATGAAGAATGAGTCTAATGATGTGAATCAGAACAAAAGTAATGTTTTTGTTTAAAGAAAGTTTGAACAACATGAGAGAGAAAGGGAGCTTCCATAAGTTATTTTTCTAGTTTGAAAAAAAAACAGAGAAGTAGAGAAGAGATTTTGAAAGAAGTTGAAGTACACACATGTACTTCAAAACACTAATCATTTGTATTTTGTTTAAATGTTTTGGGAGCCTCTAGGTATCGGCCTCCCCGCTCCGGAAAACAGTGCTCTCTCCAACCTTTATCTGCACCCCACCTCCCACCTGCGGATTTTCGGCTGAAAAAAAAGAAAAAAAACTGCAGCAGCAAACACGGAAGCGGTAAGATAAACGAATTCAGACAATCGTTTATTTGTTTTAAATTTTGATCTATTGAGATTGACCAAAAAGGTATTTGTAAAGTGTGTTTGGATGAAACTTGAAATTAATATGAATGTAATGTATTTCTCTGAGGAAAAATGCACAATTGAGAGCGAGGTGGAGGTGGGCGTGACAGACGAGAGGGCACTGAGAGGAGGAGGAGGAGGTCGAAACTGGGTCCAGACGAGAGACGAGGAGAATGACCTCATGAACTGACCGCTTCAACTAACAGGTCAGGTACATAAACACATAAAGACACATGTAAATACAGACACATAGACACAAACACGGAGGAGAAGGATGTGATTTTGGTTTATGAGAGAAAATAATGAGTATTCTGTTAAAGAACAGAGTTGGTTTTATATTTTATGTGACACGTTCGTGTGAACATTAAAGGTTTGAAGAAGTTAAAGATCCAACACTTGGATCCAAAATAAAAGTAGTGATTGATATTTTGCTAAACAATGTTGTGTATTTATTAGTACGAGAACTAATAGAGGTCCTTAATATCAGTGTGGTTCAAACACACGGTATAACGCCAATAAAAGAATGAAAATGAATACTTTGTAATTGGAAGAATTTAAATATATGTTTTAAAGTTGAATTGTGCAGAGTAAGTTTATAAAGATAATATAACTTTATAGTTGGGCCATAAGCTCATATTTAAAAGAAAACAAGGTTACAAGAATCTAAGTAAAGAAAAGAAACATTTATGTATTTCTCTGGTTTGGTTCTAACAAAGTGTGAATAATGGAGAAAGTGGATTCAAAGCAACCACTGTTTGGATTCACAAGGAATGTTTAAAAACAAGATAACATTCTATGCAAGTCAATGTAACAGGAGCACCCTCCTTTTTTGCTCCCAAGAGCGAGAAATATTTTGTTTGGGTTTTTGTTTTTTAGCTCCGCAGACATTGTGGGAGCCTTTACATTAAACAAACTTTTTAATGTTGAGAAAAATGCTGAGTTAGAAATGTCAGTGACAGAGACAGTCTGAACTGAACTAATGTGTTAAATAAAGTTTATGATACTTAATTATGAAAACTGTTTGACCTTCTGACAGGTCTGTTGATATGAATAAAGTCCACATTTGAGTTTTATTGAATCTATGAAACATGATTTGGTAAACTAAACGATTGAATTAATGAGATTGAATATGGTTTTTGAAAACCTTAAAGTTTAAGTAATTGGAAAATTGAAATGAAGATAGTTCAAAATAAATAATAATCATTATTTATTTTGGTACTTTATAATTAAGGTATAGTGTCATCTATACAATAAAGATTTAAACTGTAATGTAAATTGGTAATCTGGTTTTGATGATTAAAAACATATCTATGTTAAAACAGTTCAAACTGTTAAAACAATCTTAAAGGTTTTATTTGAAAAACTGAAAGTTAATGAGAAATAAGTAAATAAAAGATAATTGTTAAACTAACAAGGTGAATTGTTAAAGTTAAAGAGCATATGCCAATGGCTCGCTGGGTTTTAATCACTGTTTGAAGTGATTTAAGATTTTTTTTTGAGTACTGGGACTAACAGAAGGTCCTTTTGAACAGACGTTAAGTTTTTGTTTTGGTTTTGTTTTTGACCAAACTTTGGGTCGTTGTAACCTAAAGAAAAAGAAAAAAAGAGGTTAAGATGTTACATTTTATTGAATGAACAGTAAGGATAATTACTGATTACAATTTTGGTGAATTTGAATAAATAAAGAGAGACACGTTAATTTGATTTTACATTTGATGTTTAAAGTTTCTGTTTAACATTGAGTGAGGTGAATTCTTTATGTGGCATCTGAATGATAAATTAGTGGAAACATGAAAATAGTAATTGATAAAATGTTTTTATGTTACGTTTAAAATAATATGGGAAAAATACAAAAACAAACTGGTTTATTGTATTGAGCACCTGGTGGTAAAACTGAGTTTTACAGAGACAGTATAGAACAAATCTATACTGAACAAAATCCTGAAGAAATTTAATTTAAAAATAAAGCAGAATTTGAGAGGAAATTTTATTGATTTTATGTTTAGTCTTTCCTTTTAAACGACAGTCACAAAGATGATGGTGTTTTAGAGGAAAGCAGTGGTGTGTTCAAGCAGCTGAGACATGCTGCTGTTGCTGGTTTAACCCCAGAGGGGGGGGTCTGAACCAAGGGGGGTTTGAAGTAAGAGAAAAATGTGTTTTCTTTCTAAAGAAAGTAATTTGAGGTAAATTGAACAATATTTTGAGAATATTCTAATTTAAAAGAACATGTGAAATAAATTGTGAATTAAAGGTGAATGTTTAAAGGTTTGTAAAATAGATCATGAGAAACCAGTTCTGATCTATATAAATTATTTATGTTTGCATCAACTGAGTTAAAATTTATCAAATTGTGGATGATACCAATTACAGTTACAGGTAAAGACCTACAACTAATGGTAACTAAAATTAAAACTGAACTAAACAAAGTTAAGTATTAAATATAACATAAACAAAAGTGATGCTATTTGGAAAACATAAAGAAGATGAATAATTAGGAATGCTAATTAATAAAATAACAATTTAAGGTGGTGATTGGAAATAACCTTTCTGTTTTGATTTTATTTTGATTTTTTACTTTTATTTGATTTTGTTCATTTTTTGTGGTATTTTGAGCCATGGTTGTCCCACGTCTCAAAAAGGGGGGGGATGAAGGTTTAAACAAAGCTGTGTTAAAGTGCTGAAGGGATGCTTGGTTAACCTAATGGTTAGCAGGAGGCTGAAACAACAGTGTTTAATACAGTTAAAAGTTTAAATCAAATAATGAAATAAAGAAAGTTGACAGGACTTTTCTGGAGAAGCACTGTTTAGTCTGATTAAACCTTTTCAGATTAAAGTAGATTTCCAGCAGACCATATCTGTGGAAACAGGGTTTATCTGCTGTTTCATTTTTTATGGTTTGATCATTTTAAGAGCTTTTATGGTTTCGTTTGACGAAAACCTAGGAGGCACTTTTTATGGGTCTATAATGTCAGAGAACGTTCTGATTTGTTTGTTTGTTCTTTATTTGGATGGAAGCCAACTACAACAAGTATACCAGTTCAGAAAAGGAGTTTTGACAATTAATATAGCCACCACCAGTAAGAGCTAATATTAACATAGTTCTTTGAACTTATATCATCTTGGTTTACACCTGTGAAGGGAAGTACACCTGTGAGCAGGGCTAGTGACGGGGGTCACATGACTTCCTGTGACATCACTCTGAACTTGACAAACGTAGAGATCAGGGACAGGTGCAGTGCAAAGCAGAAGTCTGGAGGTTTTGTGAAAGTAAGACCATTAGACCAGCGTTGCCTGCTGACCGGAAACATGCGTCCTTAAAGGATCCTCGTTTTATTTGTGTTCACATACAATGTGACGGAGAACATCGTGAGTGGAAACTCACACTTTAGGAGCCAAACAGCAGCTCCCTCAGGTTCATTTGAGAGCCCCATTTGAATGAGAGATGCTGTAACTGTTAATTAAAACTGGAAATGAGAGAAAACTGGTCCAAGGACTGGACAGAACAAAATAGCACTGAGCATGCTTTTAGCTGAAGAGGGGGGTCTACAAAAGGATTTCCTCCAAAGTAACACAGAACAAGTTACAGCAGAACTAAGGTCTTTAAGAAAGGACTTCAAACTCTAACAGAGGAATTAGAATATTCTGGAATAGAGAAATTAATTTTGACCTGGTTTTAAAACATATTTGGAAGATTTACTGGGATTTTAGAATCTGTATTGAGATACAGTACATGTACTTGTTGTTGCACTTCCATTGTCTAATAACGTTTGTTTGTGTTGCTTTACATGTACCGGAGCTTGTTGGTGAGATTGATGAATGTGGCCATTGCTGGGTCAACATTCCTGGACATGCACCTGCCAAACGACTAAGGTCAAGGCTTTGACCTCAGATGAACACTTTGATATCTGAGGGACGTTATTGTTTGCATGTACACCAACGGGACAACAGCTCCAGGACGGATCATACTACAGACCTAAGGGCCGTATGGTTCATTGAATTGATTATGCTGAAGAGAATTGATTTTAATCATTATGAATGTGCATATGTCTCACTCCATGTGTTTTTCTTTTCGTTACAGGGACAGAAATGGACAGGCAGGGACAGGCCAGAGATCTTGAGTCCAATGGGTCGACCAGCTCAACCTCTGGCATATTTTTCTACTTTATTTTGGAGTGACACTGTGTTTTGATTTATGATTTATGGACATTTATGATTTATGGACTTTAAAGAATTTGACTTTGAAGAATCAGCGCATTACTAGTGGGTTTTGAAACATATTCCAATATAATCATTTGTTGTGTTTGTTTTGACATGTGTTGTAAGTTAATCATTTGAAGTGATTACATACGTTTGATGCTTGATGTTTGTGTTTTGTCACCGCCTTTGGGGCAAGGGGTGGATAGAAGAGTTTTTCCCAGCTTTAGGTCATTTTACCAATGGGTCAAAATGTTCTTCTGGCTAGGTCAACGCCCTGCTTCTGTCATAGTTCTTCAACTCACACTCAAGCTAGTAGGTTGTTTATGCTAATTGTTATCAGCATAAAGAGGGGGGAATGTTATGAGAATTTTATTATTATAATTCTGTATATTGTTTATAGTTAGTAGGTGCTCATAGTTCTCTACAGGTCATGTCAAATCATGTCATGTCCTCTATGTTAGTCCAAGCATGGAGTAGACATAACTAGATAGACATGGGTTGCCATGGTACTTCTGCACCTGGAGCTGGGGCCTTGAGGGGAGTGTATGGAAGATACGCCTCCCACGGACAGCCCCCACTCCGTGATATAAAATGTAATGTTTTGCTTACCTCTGTAAGCAAAACGCACTATGTACCTTTGATATATCTGTGTACTTTGCTTCTCCTTGCAAGAATAAAACCTGGCCTTTCGCTTTTTATAATATAATCTGTCTCCGTGTCTCTCTGGATAATATAAGGATATAGAATTCTTTTGGACATATAGAATTCTTATAACAGTGATGAAGAGCAGTGGTCCAAGAACTGTGCCCTGTGGTACACCTTGATGAACGGGGGATGGTAGAAGGCAGGATCCGTTGATTGAAACTAACTGTTGTCTGTCAGAGAGGTAAGAGTGAAACCAGGAGAGAGTCTCAGGTTTTTGGAGAGACGTTCGAGGAGGATGGAGTGGGAGACGGTGTCAAAAGCACTGATAGGTCGAGGAGGATGAATACATTGATGTGTCTGGAATCTGCAGCTCTGAGGAGGTCGTTGGTGATTTTGATGAGGGCTGTCTCGGTGCTGTGGAGGAGTCTGAATTCTGACTGAAATGGTCTAAAGAGCTCATGGTCGGACATGTGTTGTTGGATTTGACCAGCCACTGCTTTCTCCAGGATCTCACTCAGAAAAGAACGGTTGGAGATCGGCCGGTAGTTGGAGAGCTCTTTAGTGTCCAGGCCATATTTCTTCAGGATGAATGTGACAGCAGCCATCTTGAGTGAAGAGGGAAATTTACAGGATGTCAGTGAAGTGTTTATGATGTGAGTTATGTGCAGACTCAGAGCAGGAATACAGGCTTTGACTAGAAATGTTGGCATTGGGTCAATGAACTAAATAATGTATTTTAAACATTTATTCTCTCTGCTGAATATTTGGGAGAATATGAAACATTGGAACATTGTCAGAGAGTTTTATAAGATTGAATTATTACATTTGTTTTTATCTGTGAGCTAAAGGCAGGTATTTCTTTGACTTAGACAAACATTATTTTGATGTGTTTATGAAACTGAGACAAATGGTGTTAAGCTGTGTTCTTTGCACAGGGCCCTCTTGAATCTGCCCTGAAGGTACAAGCTGTAACTGCACTAATGTTGGAGTGATAACATGAGTTTTAAAGAATCAGAGTCAGTTTCAGTCAGAGTCACAGCTGTGTCTCAGTGTCTCCCTCTAGTGGATGTGTGGAGTATTGTGCTGTTTTCTCTCCAGAGGTTTTTGTTCAGAGACAGTGGGTTTGCTGTCACTGTGGGCCTCACAGCACAGTAGTACACAGCAGAGTCACTCACTGCAGCAGAGGACAGCAGCAGATGGAGATGCTTTTCCTTCACTTCAAACTTACATTCTGAAGATATTTTTTTAAATAAATCTCCTTTTCCTGAATGTGAAATCAGGAACTCTGGAGGTTTTCCAGGATATTGTCGATACCAGTAGAAATAATCAAAGGAAGTTGGTTCTTTATGATAAGAGTACTCCACAGAGACAGAGGCTCCTTCTAAACTGTAGACCTCAGTCTTTAGTGGAGTGAGTTCTTCACATTTGACTCCTACATGAAAACAAATGAATGTAGAAGTTAGAAACATATTTCCTGCTGCTTCTTGCTCTGTGCTTCAGTAAGTGTTCAGTGGATGTAATAAAGTGTGAACATAGGTTTAAATAAGACTTACCACTCAACAAAAGCAGGAGCAGTGCTGCCATTAAAGGAAACATGTCCAAAACACAGCTGAGTGATCCTCATGTGAAGTTTCTGAAGTCTGCTTAGTTTCTGACACTGACACTTGGGTTTGCTGCGTCTGTGTTTAGTCTGAAGCTTCACAGTGAGTGTCTCCCTCTAGTGGAGCTAGTGCAGTATTGTGTTGTCTTTGCTCCAGAGGTTTTTGTTCAGAGTTTTGGTGTTTCCTGTCACTGTGGGCTGCAGAGCACAGTAGTACACAGCAGAGTCACTCACATCAAGCTCCTGGATCTTTAGATCAAATGAGTTCTTGTCTGTTTCAGCTTCAAATCTGTCTTTATTGAACTCTGGAGATTTCTCTGTTGGAGACCAGTTTGATCCGGATTTGGTTTTCTTCAACATGTATTTTGGAGCATTGTGTCCTTCTTGTTTGTACCAGAACAGAGTGTAACTTGAGTAACTAGTTTGAAAGTGACAGAGTATTTCAGCTGAGAGTCCTTCAGAGGCAGTGACATCTGGTTGTGTCTGGGTCACTGTGTCTTGTCCTTTACACTCTGGGGAAGAACACAGGAGCAGAATCAGAGCTGAGAGCAGTGGACACAGAGCTGACTCCATGTTAAAAACTGAAATGCTCTCTGTGTCTGTTTGGCTCTGTTCCTCAGTTACACTTTGGCTCCTCCTCCACATCTCTCTCCTTTTGGCTGAGGTCTTGTTCTTGTCATTGAGCCTTGACTAGAGCTAAGTGAACAATGCTACTGTTCTTTTAGACAAGAGTTTCTACTTTATTACAGAGGCACATTCTATTAAAGGTAATGTCCACTTAAACTTTAGTCAATATAAATCAGAGCCCCTATTAAATCTTTTTTAGCTCATCCTGACAGACGTACATGAACAAAAGACTGTTTCTGAAAAATACTGGCAGACCCAAATATGCAGACAACAAGGTTTATTTGAACAGCAAGTGATTTTGTGACAGAGTGGACAGGTCCTGGGCGGCAGCGAGGTAAAGGTGAGTAGTTGTGGGAGAAGACCGGACGTTACAAAGGCTGGAGGCAATTGGTGTTGAGCAGCTGGTTCCAGGCACAGGAACTGGAGAGAATAGACAGGGAAGTCCAAAAAACAGAACCAAGAAAGAGCCTGACCTGAACTGACGGGACGATCTGGAGCTGGAGTGGAGGTCTGCTGGAATCCTCTACTGCAGGGGTGAGTGCTGGATGAGAGACAGGTGTGGAGCTCAGCAGGTGAGTGAATGCAGGAACCGCCCACAACACAGACAAGACACACAGAAGAAAAGAGGAGCAAGGTGTTATAAGAATTCTTTATCCTTGTATTATTCAGAGACACATGTAGACAGAGTATAATTTAAAAAAAATAATGGTCAGGTTTAATTTTTGCAAGAATAAAGCAAAAGCACAAACATGTCACAAGTGGAACAGGATTAGGTTTGTTTGGAAAAGTAAACAAAACTTTTATATGAGATTTTATATGACTGCAGTGAAAGCTGTAGGAGGTGTATCTTTCACACACACTTCCCCAGAACAAGCTCCAGAGGCAGAAGACCTCCTGTGGCAAGTTATGTCTACGTCTAGTTATGTCTAGTTCCTGTTTGGATTAACATGAAGGACATGACATGAACAGATTTGACATGACCTGAAGAGAACTAGGAGCACCCAGTAAAAACAAAACAATATAAACAGTAGGAAATTAAAAAAAGATATAACACAAGGAGAGGGAAAAACCAAAGGGAGAAGGAGCAGCGACAGAAGAGAGACCACGACAAAGACTTGTTTATTTAATTGCCCTCGATGTGGTTGATTTATTGAAATTTTGTGTTTCTTTCACACAGCAGTTTTTGTGCGTTGTTTGTTCCTTTGTTAAAAGACTGTATTATACGACACACACTAACGCTGTTACAGAAGCTCAGGGTAGATTCCAAAGAGACAGTAGCTCTTTTCTGTCTCACTTGTTTCTGTCCCTGTATGAGACACATGTTTGACTAAAAGAGTCATTGGTCAGATATATTTCCTTCGTTTGTGTGGTGCTTAGTGGGAGGAGCCTAATGCACTTTATATGTCTTTGTTTTCTAACATATCTTAGCATCTTATTTTGAAAAACATTATCCAGAGCATAATGGATTATTTGCTGCTTTGGTTTGGTGCGTAACCGTGGTAACAGACAGGACCTGCTGCCGACAGAGCGAGGGCAGGGCATGAGTTAGAGCCTCCTCTGTGTTCGATCCAGTGAGCTGCAGGTGTCACTACAGACTGAGGGCCCTCGACGAGGACTGGAAGTGGAGAGGGAGTCTGTCTGGTTTTAGGCAGTAGTTCTCTGAGAAGCAGCTGTGATGACTCTGAGCAGATGGACACTGAGAGGCTTCTACATCAACACAAAACTGTGTCTCAGTGTCTCCCTCTAGTGCAGAGGTGCCAAAGTGGGGCCGGGGGCCAAAACTGGCCCTCTAAGGGGTTTGATTGGCCCATCAGGGATCATCATGTTTAATGCTTTAATCAGCAATGACAGTGGAGCATACTTAGCCATTGGTAATGACCTATTCGACTGAAGAAGAGCCAAATACATACTCCAGAAACACATACTGCCTTCACTCAATGGGGACACATTCACTTTGATGATTAAAGGTGCTGTACCTGACTCCAGCCTGTCCTAAACCATGATAGACGCAGTTGGCTCAGTCTAAACTGTGAGCCCCTCCTCACAAACCCTCCTGCTTCACCTGAACACCATCAAGCACGTCTCTCGTACGCGTGCACACTTTACCAATATTTATGAATATTATCTGTTTTGTTGTGTATGCAGAAAAAGGCAGTGGTCTGTAGCTGGTTGGATTTACCGTAGCTTCAGTGTTTACAAGACGTGCAGGTGCTTTGGGCTTTATAGCAGCAGCCAATGGGACTCCTCCCCTTTTCAGAGAATGTTATGGCTCAGAACGGGTGAGCCGCTCAGGAAAGGAAAGCTTCTTAATTCCAGATTTTGCTAAAATAAAATAACTCTAAAAAGGCGTACACTGCACGTAGCAATTCGATCTTTACATAAATGACTGCTTATACAATATACTTCACTCAAAAACACAAACAATAAGTTAGGAACAGGATCTTTAAAAGGTCTTAAAAAAGAAAACCCAGGTAACTATATTGAAGTTCAGGTAGGTTTGTACACATCTGCACACTTTGTAAGTCCACAGTTAGTCCTATCATGATGGACTTTTAAAAGCTCCGGGTCAAACAGCTTACGTTTGCAGACCTCTAAATATAAATATTTTTGCATTTGGCCCCTGGCCCGCTGATACATTTCTGTTTTGGTCCTCTGAAGGAATAGGTTTGCTCTAGTGTATGTGTGCAGTATTGTGTTGTCTTTGCTCCAGAGGTTTTTGTTCAGAGTTTTGGTGTTTCCTGTCACTGTGGGCTGCAGAGCACAGTAGTACACAGCAGAGTCACTCACATCAAGCTCCTGGATCTTTAGTCCAACATAGCTTCCATTTATTTCAGCTTCAAATCTGTCTTTATTGAACTCTGGAGATTTTGCGGTGGGTGAATCCTTATCTTTTCTCAACATGTATTTCAGAACACCTCCAGTTTCTTGTTTGTACCAGAACAGATATGGATATGAAGCACTGGTTTGAAAGTTACAGTGTAAAGTGGTGCTGAGTCCTTCAGAGGCAGTGACATCTGGTTCTGACTGGGTCACTGTGTCTTGTCCTTTACACTCTGGGGAAGAGGAAGACATGGATCAATAAAGATGATTGATTGGAGGAGAAGAGTCAGTAGGTTTAAAGAGTTACCTATCCAGAGAGTCAGCAGCAGGAGGTTTCTCAGCCAGTGCTTCATGTCTGCAGTGAGAGGAACTACTCTGAGGGTAGCTCTCATTTCTCTGAACATGCACACTCCATTCCTCCACTCCCCTCCTCTCCTCACTTCTTAGTCCCGCCCACAGAGAAGCCACAGAGAGGAGAGATGATTTAAGCTCAATGAGACAACTCTTCTCAGGAGAGTCACCTGCAGCGATGTCTATTTTTGACATTTACAACTGGATCTGCAGCAAGATCTCAAAATAACTTCAGAATTTTAAGTCCTTGGGCAAGACACTTAACCCACCTTGCCCCCAGTGGTGTTCCAGCTGTAACACTGGTGACTAGAAGCTTAATGTAAGTCGCTGTGCTGTTGAAAGTCTTGTCCAACAGTGTGTGGAGTGGGCGGGGTTCTCTCCTTTGTCTGAGTTTGACTTCTGTGTAGGAAGCTCCAGTGTATCCTTCTTATGCCTCCTCTCAGAAGCCTTCTCCGGCTCGCCTCCTCTCTCCTCGGAGCAGCGTTAAGAGCTTTAGGAATATCTTCGCCATCGATGATACATATTTAGAGAAATGAGATCCACCCAAAGACTCTGATGGATCTGGGCTTTACCTCATTGGCCCTTTTTCCTCATCATCTTCTCAGTTCACAGTGAGACCAGAGCAGGCTCTGTCTCCCTCTAGTGGATGTGTGGAGTATTGTGCTGTTTTCTCTCCAGAGGTTTTTGTTCAGAGACTGTGGGTTTGCTGTCACTGTGGGCCTCACAGCACAGTAGTACACAGCAGAGTCACTCACTGCAGCAGAGGACAGCAGCAGATGGAGATGCTTTTCCTTCACTTTAAACTTAAATTCTGAAGATATATTTTTAAATAAAACTCCTGTTCCTGAATGTGAAATCAGGAACTCTGGAGGTTTTCCAGGATATTGTCGATACCAGAAGAAACTCATCACTGGGAAGTTGGTTCTTTATGATAAGAGTACTCCACAGAGACAGAGGCTCCTTCTAAACTGTAGACCTCAGTCTTTAGTGGAGTGAGTTCTTCACATTTGACTCCTACATGAAAACAAATGAATGTAGAAGTTAGAAACATATTTCCTGCTGCTTCTTGCTCTGTGCTTCAGTAAGTGTTCAGTGGATGTAATAAAGTGTGAACATAGGTTTAAATAAGACTTACCACTCAACAAAAGCAGGAGCAGTGCTGCCATTAAAGGAAACATGTCCAAAACACAGCTGAGTGATCCTCATGTGAAGTTTCTGAAGTCTGCTTAGTTTCTGACACTGACACTTGGGTTTGCTGCGTCTGTGTTTAGTCTGAAGCTTCACAGTGAGTGTCTCCCTCTAGTGGAGCTAGTGCAGTATTGTGTTGTCTTTGCTCCAGAGGTTTTTGTTCAGAGTTTTGGTGTTTCCTGTCACTGTGGGCCTCAGAGCACAGTAGTACACAGCAGAGTCACTCACATCAAGCTCCTGGATCTTCAGATCAAATGAGTTCTCCTGGAGCTCAGCTTCATATCTGTCTTTATTAAACTCTTGAGATATTTCAGTGGGTGAACCCTTAAGTTTTTTCAAGACGTATTTCAGAACATTTCCAGTTTCTTGTTTGTACCAGAACAGATACTGGAAATGCATTGCTAGCTTCAAAGTTACAGAGTATTTTAGCTGAGAGTCCTTCAGAGGCAGTGACATCTGGTTCTGACTGGGTCACTGTGTCTTGTCCTTTACACTCTGGGGAAGAGGAAGACATGGATCAATAAAGATGATTGATTGGAGGAGAAGAGTCAGTAGGTTTAAAGAGTTACCTATCCAGAGAGTCAGCAGCAGGAGGTTTCTCAGCCAGTGCTTCATGTCTGCAGTGAGAGGCCACTGAGCAGGAGATGGTACAGAGGCCATACAGTGAGTCTTTATGACAGAAACACAAGCTGCTCAAGCCCAACCTGAAGGAAACAGCTGTCTGTGAATGCATCACTACGTCACTATAAAGCCCACGTCACACTGGCTGCACACAGAACCTCACAAAGGTTAATGAAACTTATTTTACTCAACTCAGTTTTTAAGAGAAGCCTTTATTTATCAATTGCTCAGTTAAACATAGAACCGAGCACAATCAAGTAATAAAAGTGTGACAAAGCCTGCACAATATAAAAATATAACACATTGATCTTTAAACATTTATGTAGGCATCTGGATCTATAGTTTTCAAAGTGATTTATTATTTTAAAGAGATGAAACGTCTTCACTTTGAGAACTAAGTTCAGATGCCTTTGCTTCAACCTTTTCTTCAAGATGACCTGGATGACCGAGAACCTTCACAGATAAATACACACGTGGACAAAAATGTTGGTACCCTTCGGTCATTGAAAGAAAAACTCACAATGGTCACAGAAAAAACTTTATTCTGACAAAGGTAATAATAAATACAAATTCTATGAATGTTAACCAATGAAAGTCAGACATTGCTTTTCAACCATGCTTCAACGGAATTATTTTAAAAAATGGAACAGGCCTAGACAAAATTGATGGTACCCCTAGAAAAGACTGTAAATAATGTGACCAAATGGACATGTTAATTCAAGGTGTGTGCACTAATTAGCATCACAGGTGTGTACAATCTTGTAATCAGTCAGTGGGCCTATTTATAGGGCTTCAGGTAGTCACTGTGTTGTCTGGTGACATGGTGTGTACCACACTCAACATGGACCAGAGGAAGCGAAGGAAAGAGTTGTCGCAGGAGAATAGAAAGAAAATTATAGACAAGCATGATAAAGGTAAAGGCTATAAGACCATCTCCAAGCAGCTAGATGTTCCTGTGACTACAGTTGCACATATTATTCAGAAATTTAAGATCCATGGGACTGTAGCCAACCTCCTGGACGTGGCCGCAGGGAGGAAAATTGATGACAAATCAAAAAGACGGATAATCTGAATGGTAACAAAGAGCCCAGAAAGACTTCTAAAGAGATCCAAGGTGAACTCCATGCTCAAGGAACATCAGTGTCAGATCGCACCATCCGTCGTTGTTTGAGCCAAAGTGGACTACATGGGAGACGACCAAGGAGGACACCATTGTTGAAAACAAATCATAAAAAGCTAGACTGGAATATGCCAAACTACATGTTGACAAGCCACAAAGCTTCTGGGAGAATGTCCTATGGACAGATGAGACAAATATGGAACTTTTGCCAAGGCACATCAGCTCTATGTTCACAGACGGAAAAATGAAGCATATCAAGAAAAGAACACTGTCCCTACTGTCAAACATGGAGGAGGCTCTGTTATGTTCTGGGGCTGCTTTGCTGCATCTGGCACAGGGTGTCTTGAATCTGTGCAGGGTACAATGAAATCTGAAGACTATCAAGGGATTCTAGAGAGAAATGTGCTGGCCAGTGTCAGACAGCTTGGTCTCAGTCGCAGGTCATGGGTCTTGTAACAGGACAATGACCCAAAACACAGCTAAAAACACCCAAGAATGGTTAAGAGGAAAACATTGGACTATTCTAAAGTGGCCTTCTATGAGTCCTGACCTCAATCCTATTGAGCATCTTTGGAAGGAGCTGAAACATGCCGTCTGGAAAAGACACCCTTCTAACCGGAAACAACTGGAGCAGTTTGCTCATGAGGAGTGGGCCAAAATACCTGCTGAGAGGTGCACAAGTCTCATTGACAGTTACAGGAATCGTCTGATTGCAGTGATAGCCTCAAAAGATTGTGCAACAAAATATTAAGTTAGGGGTACCAACAATTTTGTCTAGGCCTGTTCCATGAGTTTATTTTTTTAAATAATTCTTTTGAAGCATGGTTGAAAAGCAATGTCTGACTTTCATTGGTTAACATTCATGGAATTTTTATTAGGCCCGAGCCGGTGATGACCGGGAGGGCCTATTGTTTTTGCTAGGATAATTTTTTTTTTTTTCCCAATATGATCCTAAATTTGACCCAGTGAACATGAACAAAAAGTCATTTTTATTGGTCCCAGCCTTCAAGCTCGGCGAAAGATTTATGTATTTGAAGTCCCCGAAAAAAAAAAAATACAAAAAATGACTCAGTGGCGACCCCTAGAAAAGTCAAAATACATTGGGCCTATGGAAAGTGAAAGTAACTTTTTTCCAACGTAGAAAAATTAAACTTGGTACATCCATAGGACACCTCAGGGCAAACAGAAAAGTCAATGACAGCCACACCCTAAACTCAACAGGAAGTCCGCCATGTGGGGTGAAACGTGCAGCCACTAAAATCGCACCCCTTGCGCAAAAAGATGCAAATCATTGTGTTTTAATCTAAATGGCCCCAAATTTGGTGAGTATCATCTAGACACGTGTGCCAACCAAAGTTGTGACTTTGTTTTTGATATCTTATCGGCTATGGGTGTGGCAAGCTTGTAATGAGGTGGCCATTTTTGTGAAAATAAAACGTCTCTTAACTCTCAAACGCCTTCTCGGATCAAGTTGGACCCAAAAAGGCGTTTGTGCACATTCATGACCTGAACACAAAGATATGCAAATAAAAGGGTTATCTTTAGAAATGGCTCTCCAGCGCCCCCTACAAACTTATAATGGGACCCAAGAATTTAGTTTGTCATAGAGACATGAAATTTGGTACACACATCTCTTATGTCATGACGAGCATAAAAGCCAATGACAACCACCCCCTATCTATAAATGTGTTGCCATAGCAACGTCACAAATATGTGGAAAAAGTCAATGGGAAGTGAAAATGTTAGTTTGTCGTAGGCAAATGAAACTTGGTACACACATCCAGCATGGGCTTATGAACAAAAAAGCCAATGGGGACCTAACCCTATCACATACGGGAAGGCGGCCATTTTAAATTGAAAATGTGAACCGACTTAGAATACACCTCTCTTTTAAAAAACAACAGAAAATAGCTGCTTCATTCCACAGACACCAAACTTGGGCAAAATGAGCTAAACACATGTATGTAAAATAGACAGGCGTTTTTCTTGTCGTTTTTGCTCGAGTTATATATTTTTTTATTATAATTTTTCTGCAAAATGTATCCTCAATTTGACCCAGTAAACGTGCAACTTAAAGTCATTTTTATTGGTCCCAGACTTCAAGCCCGGCGAAAAATGTATGTATTTGAAGTCCCCGAAAAGAATATACAAAAAATGACTCAGTAGCGACCCCTAGAAAAGTCAAAATACATTGGGCCTATGGAAAATGAAAGTAAATTTTTCCAATGTAGAAATACAAAACTTGGTACATCCATAGGACACCTCAGGGCAAACAGAAAAGTTAATTACAGTCATACCGTAAATTCAACAAGAAATCTACTATGTTGGGTGGAATGCGTGACCACCTAAATCTCACCCCTTGTGCTAAAGGCTTTTTATCTAATCAGCTCCAAATTTGGTGAGTATCATCTAGACACGTGTGCCAAAAAAGTTATCAATTTGTTTTTTGATACATTTGTGGCTGTGGTCGTAATGAGTCTGTGAAGAGGCAGCCATTTCTTTGGGAAATAAATGCCATTTCCCAATTGCCAGGATCCTTCCTTTGGAGGAGGCCCCTCCAGAGCCAAGGCTAGAGTCTTAGAAAACTCCTCAGAATCCTTTGGAACTTGTAAACTTGTACTTTTAGACAAGTAATATTTACATTTTGCCTTTTTAAACAGGGGGGTGCAGCGATTCCTGAGTCATCTCAAATCTCCAGCCAGTACTTTGTTTTTCTCGCCTTAGCCCAAGCATAATCTATTATTTTCAAAGGTTCAGACAGCTCCCAGGAAAACCAGGGATTGTGGAGACCATTAACTCTAAATTACAAGGTGGTGTAGCAGGCCCCAGCAGTAGCACAGGCCCGGTTATTTGACATTACCGTGAAGTTTACACTTTAAAGCACGAAATGCAATCCTCCGAGTGCATGTGTCCCGCTGGTCTCAAGGAGGCGAGGGCCTTTATCGCCGCTTGCGGCTTTAATTTATTATTACTTTTGTCAGAATAAAGTTTTTTCTGTGACTATTGTGAGTTTTTCTTTCATTGACCGAAGGGTACCAACATTTTTGTCCACGTGTGTATGAGATTATATTCCATATGGTTCATTTCCATCTCAGTCTTTGGGCAGGTTGTTGTTAAATACAGGAACGACCACATTCACCGAGAAACACCAAGAACATTTAAGCAGAGAACACAATATAAAGTACAAAAGCTATTAGCTCAGAGTACTTCCTCTCTCACTACCGATATACGCCAACGCCCAGTTCCCTCCATCCTGTGTAGACTTAGCATTCACTCAGTGGAAAAAAGTGTGGATAAGCACAGTTAGAGATTTATACTCAAATGATACCTTTATGTCCTTCCAGCTGCTGCCAACAAGGTTCTGCCTGGCACACAATACATTTTTTTAGGACTCTTCAAATACAGAATTACGTACAGTCCCTTATAACACAATTTGAAAAAAATGTACCAAATACTCTTGATAAGTCTTTTAGTGAGTGCACATGGTCAGAGCAAAGACTTCAAATTTACAATTCACTGGAGGAAAGTGGACACTTAATCCACTTAATCAGCTCAGGTCGAGATAAGAACATGGGAGTCTGGTTCAAGGGGTCACTGGGGAACTATGACAAAGGTTAGAAGAACGGTCCCGGCTCCATTAGAAGGAGGGGGTCTTCTGTTCCCCTGAGAAGCAATAGTACATTTGTGAACTGTGAAAACCATCCATCCATCCATCTTCTACCGCTTATCCGGGGCCGGGTCGCGGGGGCAGCAGTCTAAGCAGAGACGCCCAGACTTCCCTCTCCCCAGACACTTCCTCCAGCTCTTCTGAGGTCTTCCGTGTCCTAGGTCTTCCCCGGGGTCTCCTCCCGGTGGGACATGCCCGAAACACCTCCCTAGGGAGGCGTCCAGGAGGCATCCGAAACAGATGCCCGAGCCACTTCAGCTGGCTCCTCTCGATGTGGAGGAGCAGCGGCTCTACTTTGAGCTCCTCCCGAGTGACCGAGCTCCTCACCTTATCTCTAAGGGAGCGCCCCGCCACCCTGTGGAGAAAGCTCATTTCGGCCGCTTGGGATCTTGTTCTTTCGGTCATGACCCAAAGCTCATGACCATAGGTGAGAGTAGGAACGTAGATTGACCGGTAAATCGAGAGCTTTGCCTTACAGCTCAGCTCCTTCTTCACCACGACAGACCGGTACATTGACCGCATCACTGCAGAAGCTGCACCGATCCGTCTGTCAATCTCACGTTCCCTCCTTCCCTCACTCGTGAACAAGACCCCAGGATACTTGAACTCCTCCACTTGAGGCAGGATCTCTCCACTAACCTGAAGGGGACAAGCCACCCTTTTCCGACTGAGAACCATGGTCTCAGACTTGGAGGTGCTGATCCTCATCCCAGCCGCTTCACACTCGGCTGCAAACCGTCCCAGTGCACACTGAAGGTCCTGGCTTGATGGAGCCAACAGGACAACATCATCTGCAAAAAGCAGAGACGAGATCCTGTGGTCCCCAAACCAGACTCCCTCCGGCCCCTGGCTGCGCCTAGAAATCCTGTCCATAAAAATAATGAACAGGACCGGTGACAAAGGGCAGCCCTGCCGGAGTCCAACATGCACTGGGAACAGGTCTGACTTACTGCCGGCAATGCAAACCAAGCTCCTGCTCCGGTCGTACAGGGACCGGACAGCCCTTAGCAAAGGGCCCCGGACCCCGTACTCCCAGAGCAGCCCCCACAGGGCGCCAAGAGGGACACAGTCGAATGCCTTCTCCAGATCCACAAAACACATGTGGACTGGTTGGGCAAACTCCCATAAACCCTCCAGCACCCTGGAGAGGGTATAGAGCTGGTCCAGTGTTCCACGACCGGGACGAAAACCGCATTGTTCCTCCTGAATCCGAGGTTCAACTATCGGCCGCATTCTCCTCTCCAGTACCCTGGCATAGACTTTCCCGGGGAGGCTGAGAAGTGTGATCCCTCTGTAGTTGGAACACACCCTCCGGTCCCCCTTCTTGAAAAGAGGACCACCACCCGGTCTGCCAGTCCAGAGGTACTGTCCCCGACACACGCGATGTTGTAGAGGCGTGTCAACCAAGACAGCCCTACAACATCCAGAGACTTGAGGTACTCAGGGCGTATCTCATCCACCCCCGGCGCCTTGCCACCGAGGAGCATACCAACTACCTCAGTGACTTCGGCCTGGGTGATGGACGAGTCCACCTCCGAGCCCTCGGCCCCTGCTTCCTCAGCGGAAGACGTGTCGGTGGGGTTGAGGAGATCCTCAAAGTATTCCTTCCACCGTCCTACAATATCCCCAGTTGAAGTCAGCAGGTTCCCACCTCCACTGTAAACAGTGTTGGCAGGGCACTGCTTCCCCCTCCTGAGGCACCGGACGGTTTGCCAGAATTTCTTCGAGGCCGACCGATAGTCTTTCTCCATGGTCTCACCGAACTCCTCCCAGACCCGAGTTTTAGCCTCCACGACCACCCGGGCTGCAGTCCGCTTGGCCTGCCGGTACCTATCAGCTGACTCAGGAGTCCCACGGGCCAACCAGGCTCGGTAGGTCTCCTTCTTTAGCTTGACAGCATCCCTTACTTCCGGTGTCCACCACCGGGTTCGGGGGTTGCCGCCACGACATGCACCGGAGATTTTATGGCCACAGCTTTGAGTGGCCGCATCGACAATGGAGCTGGAGAACATGGTCCACTCGGACTCAATGTCTCCAACCTCCCTCGGGATCTGGTCGAAGCTCTGCCGGAGGTGGGAGTTAAAGGCCTTTCTGACAGGGGGCTCTGCCAAACGTTCCCAACAGACCCTCACAGTACGTTTGGGCCTGCCGAGTCTGTCCAGCTTTCTCCCCCGCCATCGGATCCAACTCACCACCAGGTGGTGATCAGTTGACAGCTCCGCCCCTCTCTTCACCCGAGTGTCCAAGACATACGTCCGGAGGTCAGATGATACAACTACAAAGTCGATCATCGATCTCCGACCTAGGGTGTCCTGGTGCCATGTGCACTGATGGACACCCTTATGCTTGAACATGGTGTTCGTTATGGACAAACTGTTGCTAGCACAGAAGTCCAATAACAGAACACCACTCGGGTTCAGATCCGGGGGGCCGTTCCTCCCAATCACACCCCTCCAGGTGTCACTGTCGCTGCCCACGTGAGCATTGAAGTCCCCAGTAGAGCAGACGGAGTCCCGGTCGGAGCACTTTCCAGCACCCCTCCCAGAGACTCCAAGAAGGCCGGGTACTCTGCACTGCCATTTGGCCCGTAAACACAAACAACAGTGAGAGACCTATCACCGACCCAAAGGCGCAGGGAAGCGACCCTCTCGTTCACCGGGGTGAACTCCAACACATGGCGGCTGAGCCGGGGGGCTATAAGCAAGCCCACACCAGCCCGCCGCCTCTCACCGCAGGCAACTCCAGAGTAGTGGAGAGTCCAGCCTCTCTCGAGGATTTGGGTTCCAGAGCCCAAGCTGTGCGTGGAGGTGAGCCCGACTATCTCTAGTAGGTATCTCTCAACCTCCCGCACAAGCTCAGGCTCCTTCCCCGCCAGCGAGGTGACATTCCATGTCCCTAGCGCCAGATTCCGTGTCCGGGGATTGGGTCGTTGAGGCCTCCGCCTTCGACTGCCACCCAATTCACTTTGCACCGGCCCCTTACGGTTCCTCCCGCAGGTGGTGGGCCCACGGGAGGTCGGCCCCATGTCGCTCCTTCGGGCTAAGCCCGGCCGGGCCCCGTGGGGAAAGACCCGGCCACCAGACGCTCGCATGCGAGCCCCAACCTGCCTGGCTCCAGGGTGGGGCCCCGGTTGCGCCATACCGGGCGACGTCACGGTCCTTGATTTTTTCATAACCATAAAGGGTTCTGAACCACTCTTTGTCTGGCCCGTCACCTAGGACCTGTTTGCCTTGGGAGACCCTACCAGGGGCATATAGCCCCTGACAACATAGCTCCTAGGATCATTCGGGCCCCTCCTTGAACCGCAACCCCCTCCTTGAACCGCAACCTCATCGTGGTGGAGGGGTTTGAGTGCCCGAACTGTGAAAACAGTATAAAAAAAAGCTGGGGTCGTTTTGTTGTTGTTACTGTAAAGATAATGGCATTAAACTCGTTGTTTGTTCATGTGTTTCTTAATCATGTTGTGCTGATGGCTGGGAGTTCAGTATCAGACATGACAGGTACTGGACTTACATTTTCAAATTCCCGTCAGAACTGTTGGGGGTCAGACTGGATCTAAACCCAACAACTATTATTTTTATCATTTCTAATGAATTGAAAAAATAAAAGGCCAACACAGAGATAACTTATATCTTACGCGCTAATAACAGCAAAAAAGCTTATCCTCACTTTTTGGAAAGGTAAAGAAACTACTGACTAAAATGTGGCTTAATGAACTAATGAATAAACATTACCTTGAGAAAATTAGATACACTATCAATAGGAAAAAAAAAAAATAAGGCAGCACTTAGTCTCCTATTGTGCAACTGTGGCCAGGTAGGGTGGGACCAATGTGGGTGGGTTTGTTTATTATAAAACTTTCCTTTTTTTGTTTTATTCACAATTGTTATTTTTGTGTTATATTAAAAATAGGGCTGGGACTTTAACGCGTTAATTAGGATTAATTACGCAAAAAATAAATAACATAATTCACTTATTTTTGCACCGCGGAACGTTTTTCAATGAATGAGTTTCGACGGACCGATTATACTGGAGCACCAACTAGTGTTCTTGACTTCCGACAACAACAAACCACAAGAAGCTGACGAGACAGCTTTGCTTGGCCCCGTGGATGGAAAATTTTGTTTTAAAAAACGAAAGGATGGAAGCGTCGACAAGAGCATGGTTGTGTGCAGCAAGGGATTTGCGTATCACCGCAGCACATCGAGCCTCAAATATCACCTCAACACAAAACACATAGGAGTTAGCATGGACGTTAGCCCGACTCTGAGTAAAGTTACAAGGACCCACACCCAACCCACACTCCACCAGATGATCAGGACCAGGGTAACTACACTGCTACACTTAATGGAAAACATTGCACTGGTCTGCTGGACTGAAATGAATAAACATTATTTTGTTGATTAAGCTTATGTATTCAGTCATTATCCAATGGTATACTAAAAATCCATGTGAAAAATTACTTCTCACTGTTCTCAGGTCAAATATTTATATGCAATTAAAATGCGATTAATTTAGATTAATTAATTACAAAGCCTCTAATTAATTTGATTTTTTTTTTAATCGAGTCTCAGCCCTAATTAAAAATGATTCATAAGTCTTTACAACAAGTTACAGCCTGTACACATCTCATGTATACTATTGTGCCTTTAATACAAATATTTAAAACTAAAATTAGACTGAAGTCATTTCACACAAAGCAAAGCCCTTATAATATCAGTTAAATAGATTTATTTAAAATATACACCCAACACACGCGAGAACTGAACTTTAGACGAGATCTGAGAAACAAACTGTGGTCTTCACAGCAGACGTCTTTCTCCGCCTCCTGCTGCAGAGTCTGCTCTCGTCTGGAACCAAGCAACAAGCAGCTCATCTGGAACAGACCTGTAGGCTTCTAAACACTAAATCAAAACTGTGCCTCAGTGTCTCCCTCTAGTGGAGCTAGTGCAGTATTGTGTTGTCTTTGCTCCAGAGGTTTTTGTTCAGAGACTGTGGGTTTGCTGTCACTGTGGGCCTCACAGCACAGTAGTACACAGCAGAGTCACTCACTGCAGCAGAGGACAGCAGCAGATGGAGTTCTGTTCCTTTTACTTGAAACTTTCCTTTTCCATTTAACAAAGTATTTGTTCCTAAATGTGAAACCAGGAACTCTGGAGGTTTTCCAGGATATTGTCGATACCAGAAGAAATAATCACTGGAAGTTGGTTCTTTATGATAAGAGTACTCCACAGAGACAGAGGCTCCTTCTAAACTGTAGACCTCAGTCTTTAGTGGAGTGAGTTCTTCACATTTGACTCCTACACGAAAACAAATGAATGTAGAAGTTAGAAACATATTTCCTGCTGCTTCTTGCTCTGTGCTGCAGTAAGTGTTCAGTGGATGTAATAAAGTGTGAACATAGGTTTAAATAAGACTTACCACTCAACAAAAGCAGGAGCAGTGCTGCCATTAAAGGAAACATGTCCAAAACACAGCTGAGTGATCCTCATGTGAAGTTTCTGAAGTCTGCTTAGTTTCTGACACTGACACTTGGGTTTGCTGCGTCTGTGTTTAGTCTGAAGCTTCACAGTGAGTGTCTCCCTCTAGTGGAGCTAGTGCAGTGTTGTGTTGTCTTTGCTCCAGAGGTTTTTGTTCAGAGTTTTGGTGTTTCCTGTCACTGTGGGCCTCAGAGCACAGTAGTACACAGCAGAGTCACTCACATCAAGCTCCTGGATCTTTAGATCAAATGAGTTCTTGTCTGTTTCCACATCAAACCTATTTTCTTTAAACTCTGGAGATTTATTTGTCTCACCCCAGCTTGTTGTTGTTTGGATTTCTTCAACATGTATTTTGGAGCATTGTGTCCTTCTTGTTTGTACCAGAACAGAGTTGGACTTTGGTCAGTAGTTTTAAAGTTACAGAGTATTTTAGCTGAGAGTCCTTCAGAGGCAGTGACATCTGGTTGTGTCTGGGTTACTGTCTTATCCGGGGCCAGGTCGCGGGGGCAGCAGTCTAAGCAGAGACGCCCAGACTTCCTTATCCTCAGACACTTCCTCCAGCTTGTCCGGGGGAATACTATGGCATCCCCAGGCCAGCCGAGAGACATAGTCCCTCCAGTGTGTCCTAGGTCTTCCCCAGGGCCTCGTCCCGGTGGGTCATGCCCAGAACACCTCCCGAAGCTCAGCTCCTGACAGACCGGGACATCGACCATTTCACTGTAGAAACTTAATTCGACTGTCAATCTCCCACTCTGTCCTTCCCTCACTCGTGAACAAGGCCCTAAGATACTTGGACTCCTTCACTTGAGGCAGGAGCTCTCCACCAACCTGAAGGGGACAAGCCTAACCTTTTTCCGGCTGAGAACCATGGCCTCTGCTGATTCCCAGCCTCTTCAATCTCGGCTGCAAACTGTTCCAGTGCAGCTTAAGGTCCTGGTTTGATGGAGCCAACTGGACTTCATCTGCAAAAAGCAGAGACAAAATCCTGTGGTCTCCAAACCAGACACCTTCCGGCTAGGCCTGTGTTACAAGAATGTTTAGTTCAGATCAATGAGAGCGTACAATTTAGAATGAATGGTCAGGTTTAATTCTTGCAAGAATGAAGCAATATACACACACATGAGACAATGGTAAACAGGGGTTTTGATTGCAAAATATAAACAATGAGATTTTATATCATGCTGTACATCCAGTGGCAGGAGGCGTATCGTTCACACACACAAGTTCCCAAGTTATGTCTATGTCACTGCCTTAATTAGCATGAAGGACTAGAGCAGGACTAGAAACAGTAATTATTAACTAAAGGAAATGTATAATTTCCATAACAGCCTGTCACAATAATTACTATATCGACTTATTATTCAATATACAAAATTACATACATGCATGTTTAATACGGACGTTGTAGCTAAAGTAGAGCTGCCACCCTGAACTGATCAGAATCAGACACAGCCACAGCAAGCGGTGCTTTATCCACTTCAGTAAAAAGCCTTCTGCGTCTGTGTCTCTCCTGCTGCACAGACCAAGTCGGCAACGTGTGGGACTTAACGAGTGGGACTCAACAAGCAGGGCTTAACGAGCGCACTACAAAAATATGTCTGTGTCTGCGGCTGAGCTTTACTCTCTCCAAAGTACTTTAAATGTCCCGTCACTGGTCGAGAACAGAGAGGATGTGAGGCTCAAGAGGAAGGCTCAACCTTAAACAAAGGCTGTCTTTCTGAGACTGAATCATCTCTGAGCCATAAGTTATTATGTCATAAACAGTCAGACCGGTCCTAAAGTGTTCACCTGTTTGAGGCCCTGGTCAGAGAGATGTCATAATGTTCTGGATCATGTGCTGCCTTCTGTGAGTCTCTGCTGCAGACACTGAGAGTAAAGAACAGGTTCAACTGAAGGTCTACGGACCAAATCCAGTCCTTTGTGACTTCTTGTCCTCACATTAATTATTACCGTTAATACATTCTTGCATTATTAGTTTAATAGCTTGCAATGATGTCCTTGTATTAAAATTACAATGCAACTCTTGATCTTGTCTTGACTGTAAGAAGTTTAAGGTCTCAGCTAAAGTTAAGAACTAATTATGGAACACAATGTAATTAACCAGGGCTAAATTCATCAGAGACAGATTTATTGGGGATTTTAAGTCAACTTTGTTAATATCCACTTATTCAAAGTACCTATGGGCAAATTAAAAAGTATGTAAACGCATGTGCTCATACAGTGTTATTGAGTGTTACTTGACTGATTGCATTTTTTTACCTTTAAATATTTTTTATACAGTTGGGCAAAAAATCATTAAAGTTATATTTAAATACCTATATTTATCTCCAGCTTATCAAGTTAAAATATTGCATTGTACCCAAAAGCGGTCTACTCCATAATATAATTTATCAAGATATTTCTTAAGGCAATATATCCATATATAGATATAATATAATATATATTTTATTGTGACAGGACTCCGGCCCCTGGCTGTGCCTAGAAATCCTGTCCATAAAGATAATGAACAGGACCGGTGACAAAGGGCAGCCCTGCCGGAGTCCAACATGCACTGGGAACAGGTCTGACTTACTGCCGGCAATGAACCAAGCTCCTGCTCCGGTCGTACAGGGACCAGACAGCCCTTAGCAAAGGGCCCCGGACCCCATACTCCCAGAGCACCCCCCACAGGGCGCCACAAGGGACACAGTCGAATGCTTCCAGACCCGAAGGCACAGGGAAGTGACCCTCTCGTTCACCGGGGTGACCCCCAACACATGGCGGCTAAGCTGGGGGGCTATGAGCAAGCCCACCAGCCCACCGCCTCTCACCGCAGGCAACTCCAGAGTAGTGGAGAGTCCAGCCTCTCTCGAGGATTTGGGTTCCAGAGCCCAAGCTGTGCGTGGAGGTGAGCCTGACCAGATTCTGTGTCCGGGGATTGGGGATTGTAAATCCTTTACCAAAAAAATGATCCAATAAAAAACCCTGCAGATTTTTACAGTCCCAGTCTGTCTCATGAAAAAGACAAACATTTGTGGAGCTGAATAGTCGCTGATATTTATTTTAAAGTTTTATGTATTTTTTGTGAAAGGAGAGCAGCTGAACATGAGAATGTGCTGAATGACTCAAAAAGCCAATAGCAATGATCAATGACAATTTTGATCAAAATCTCACTACGGTGAACTATAACTAAATGTGCAGTATATAGGGCAAATGTTCTCAAAATAAACACCACAAATGTACTCGTATTTAAACTAACAATCCTCCACTTTAAACCGCACTTCCTCTTCTACCGCCTTTTTTTTTTTTTAAACCAAATGAAACACACCTTCAGCAGGTTTCCTCCAGAGTCCTGAGGAAGGCTTCTGGAGACTGAGAAACAGCCTGTTACTGTTTTAGTGACGCTGTCCCTGTGTAAGATGAATACAGTTGGTGCTGCCATCTTGTGGCAACAGAGCTGAAGGCTGAATTAGAGTGCTAAAGAGAAAAGAGTAGGCCGTGTTGTCAACAAATGCAGGAACTTTATCAGAATAATGTGAAAACACACGTAGCTGCGCCTCAGTCAAGCCTTTATCAAACCTGTTGTAACCCCAGTTTTCTCTTAATGCTCCTCTGAATAAAACTGAAGATAATTAAAAAACATTTCTTGTCGGTTAAATAAATCAATAATTGTCTAAAGAATGGAGTCGCACAAAAACCACCCCTGACGCCATCGCTGCTGTGATTCTTAAAAGGCCCTGGTCCACTTTGTTCCTCGTGTTGACTTTGGCAGTTTAATGCATTTTTTATTATAAGCGTCTTGTCAAACACACAAGGAAACTGTACAAACAAATTGAAAACTAGAAATCAGCATAATAAAACATAAGACAAAATGAAAAGACTATTTGGATTTGAACAGTGGAAGAAAGTCTATGAGGAGGTCAGAGGTGACACGGGGGTTGGGGTGTGGAGGGGACAGCGAGACGGAGGGAGGAGGAGTGAGCAGGACGGATGTGAGGAGTACTGGGGGTCCGCGGTGTTTGTGTAAACAGCAGAACCTACTGGTGATGCCGTGACCATCTGGGGCTTTAGTCAGAACACAGCCTGAAACGTTCAACAGTGCTGCTTTCAGATGGTACTCACTGGGATATTTTGGATCCATGTCGATGTTTGAGTTTAGTCAGAAACAGAGCATTTATACTGAGACTATCAGAACTGTCTTCATTCTGCTCCAAAGCCAGACCTTCGGTTCTCTTTTGTGTGAGACCTCAGGTGCTGCTGAACGTTAGCTTTACTCGAAAACCCTCTGTTACAAAGTGAACAGCTGAAGGGTTTCTCCCCTGTGTGTGTCCTCATGTGACCCCGAACACTGCTCCTGTCGGAAAAACATTTACCACAAACTGAACAGCTGAAGGGTTTCTCTCCGGTGTGGATGATCATGTGGGAGTTGAGGTAACCTTTCCGTGAAAATGCCTTCTGACACACGGTGCAGCTGAAGGGTCTGTCTCCGCTGTGAACGCTCATGTGACGGAGTAAGTTCTGCTCTCGGTTAAACCTGGCTCCACATTCGGAACAAACAAACGGCTTCTCTCCAGAGTGAGTTTTTAAATGGTCCCTGAGAATAGCTTTGTTGGTAAAGGCTTTATCACAAACTGAGCAGCTGAAGGGTCTTTCTCCTGTGTGAACCGCTACATGTAAGTTCAGATGATCTTTCCGAGTGAAGCACTTTTTACAAAATGAACAGGAGAAAGGTTTTTGTCCGGTGTGAACGGCCAGATGCAGATTCAGAGAGTCTTTCCGAGTAAAGGTTTTCTCACAAAATGAGCAGCTGAACGGTCTGTTTCCAGAGTGAGTTGCCAGATGCAGATTGAGATTGTCTTTTCGAGTAAAGCTTTTGTTACAGACTGAACAGCTGAAGGGTCTCTCTGTTGTGTGAGTCAGCACGTGTCTTTGTAAAGCTGAATTATCTCGAAAGCTCTTCTCACAGACACAGCATTCGTGTCGTTTCGTTTGGCCTTTTCCGTCACTGTCGGTCTTTAAATCCTCCGAGTCTGTGTCTGAGGAGTTTCTCTCTGATCCTAAATGTGGAGTGGAAGTGTCTGGAGGCTCCCAGTCGGAGGAGTCGTCGGTGTCGGAGGAGTTTCTCGTCTGTTCTTCACTGTCCGACTGTAAATGTGTGTGTGTGTCTGAGCTGCAGCCTGCTTCTGCTCCGTTAGCCTCCTCTCTGATCTCCGCAGTCGCTCGTTGATGAAGCAGCCACGACTTGTCTTCATCGTTTTCAACTTTTACAATATTTAGTGGGAAACTGAGGAAGTCTTCGTCCTCTTCTTCTTGTTTGATGCTCAGCTCTGGCTCCGCTTTAACGTGAAGGGCCTCTGCGTTTTTGGAATAGAGCTCGTGTCTTGTCATCAGACTCCAGACATCTGCAGAAGAGAGCCACAAAGAATAAAGATGCTAATGTGTGTGTTATACATTTCTTTATATTTTAGAGTAGCTGAAGGGTTTTGTTAATAAAAAACATTTGCAATGGTCACATGAAATCGACTTTAAATCTGTTTGTAGTGTCTTTTAATTCTTACCTTGAGTCTCTGTAAATCGCACAAGTATTTTCTCCTCATCCTCCGAGACTTTCATCTGACTGAGAAACACAAAAAGTCTCTTTGCCGTAAAAGAACAAAAAAAAAAACTTTATGAGAAACTGTCTGAAAAAGGTGACCAAAGTTCCGACTGTCTCGTTTTCAAACAAATATCTGTAAAAAAAAAAAAACTCAAATTTGGCATTTTTTTCTGTTAAGGGCTGAAGATGTTAGTTGTCCCAGGTTTAAAAGGTTTTAAAATGATAAGTCAGCTGACTTAATCAAAATAAAAACATGTATTTATGCAAAATAACACTGCAGCATTACAAGCAGTTTCAGTCGCAGTTGTTAAATGTTCTGTCAAGACTCAACACAAGCCGAATTGACCTCAAACACACAAACACTCAAACACCGCGTTAGTTGTTGTTAAAAGGCAGAGCTGAGTCTGAAAACAGCGCTGATATAAACTCATCAGGTGTTTATCTGAAGGGAGTCCGCCGTGCTCCGTGTTTCCCGGATTAAAGCGCCCTCTAACGGCTCGGACCTCACCTGTTCTCCGGCTCCTGCTTCAGCCTCTTCTCCGCCATGTCTCACTCGGACACACTTTCACAAAAAGCTTCAGTTTGGGCTCGTTTTTCTGTTTGAGGTTAGCTTCTGAGCTAACGTCCATAGACTCTGCAGAAACAGACCAGAGCGGGGTCCTCACGCTGACTCTCCGGGCGTCCGGTCACGTGCCTGTCTGGAAATACCCATGGGAAATACTGTTCTATTCTCATTGGACTGATTTATTGCGATGACTGCAGGTTACACAAGTTTTTAAAGAAGTTGCACAGCATGAGCACCATGTCCACGACAGTATTTCTTCTGTAGTATTTCTTCTGTAGTATTTCTTGATTTAAAGGCTGTTTCTCATGTTACACAAGTTAAACGGAGCTCGTCTGGATCAACTGGTGACAGCGCTGTCCTGTTTACATCGAGTTATAATCCACAAACCGCTCTCGAATCAAAGCCGTCTACGTTCGTTCTTTCTCATCGACACTAAAAGAGACATCATTATAGACATGTCCGCTGTAAAAAGAATCACATCAATGTCATTTAAGACAAAATAATACCTATATTTCCTGGTTTGTAAAAGTGGGGTCCTAGAGGGGAACGCCCACAAAAAACATCTGCATGTCGACAGAAAACCGGCTTCACCAGTTGATCCGTCACACCGCCTTCTACCTGTTTACCTGACACCGGAAGCGTTGCAAAGGGGAGTGGCCTGACAGAAGCAGAGGTAGGGAAGCGCTTTTATTGGGGACCTGGCTAAGTGTCTCTTAAAGCCACAGTGCGACTGGTGCTGCCCATAGATAGTATAATTATGGATGATATCCGCCCATTGGTCCCCTATTCACCAATATTGTCATTACGAATGGGCAATAAAATGGCCGTTACATCCGGGCTTTTTGGGTTTTACTCCATAGTAAAACAATAGTTTTTAGATAGCATCAACCAACGTAATTTTCAAAAATTCACCCCCCCCAGAGTTGTCATGTAGTAAAAACTTAGCTCTAGAGACCGGAGCCATCTTTTGTACCAGGCTGTAAACATGATTTTTACACTTGTAAAGTCGCCATTGGGTTTCTCCTTATATTTCCGCTTTTGGATCCTGCCCTCTGGTGGACGGAGATATATCGCTGTATTTTGCTGTAAAATCACCGTATGGCGGCGCCCTTACACGAGGACCATTTAAGAGGTTCCATGGGAGAGGCTTGGGAAATACAAACGACCAAAGACAGGCGCAGGGCCAGTTCAAGAATAAGAACTCTGGTGCAGAATGGACCTATGGTGTCTGTCAGTACTCCACCCATTTTATTACGGTCGACAATATTCAGTTCAAAAAAAGTAAATAATTGTGGCAGTCTTTGGGCATTTGATAAAATAAAAATCTGCATTTTAGAAAAGTAAAAAGACTTAAAAAGGATGATTAAAAGGGAATGATCTTAAAATGGAAATTATTAACTGACCAAACCTATTAAAAACCTGGTTTAGACCAATGGTTTAGACACAAACTGCACCCTGTAGGGCCACCGTAGCTGTTCATACGCTCTGAGGTGTGGAGTTGTAATCTGCTCTTTCACCACCAGATGTCACAAAAAAGTAAAAACAGAAGTTCATAAAACAGGAATCTTTTAGACAGACAAGTTTTATTTCTCCAAAAGCATCAAACAAAGACATTCAGAAACATCATCGTGACCCGAGTTTAAAATTACCCAGAAACACAATAAATAATCAATAATAATATTCATAACACTCCTGTATATTTAGTCCTGTGAACATGAGCAGACATGTCGACTGGATGTTCTGCTTTATTTCAGACAAACATTTCTTGATTCACGGATAACATTCACGGATAACATTTTATACTTTGATTAGTGTCATTTTTTTGAGCATATTTAGCCAATCTAATGCAAAATGTGTAAAACACAATTGTAACACACCTCATTGTGTTCAGCTTTGACAAGGATAATAGTAAGGTTCAGACCTGGTGTAGAGCAGCCCTAAAAGGTCAGTAATCTTCATTTGATGTGATCTTTGTATAAAATATAACATTCTTCTGGCGACTCGACCCTGCAGCCTTATTGTGCATCTTGAAACAGCCACACCACCTTGTTTTCAAGTCTTGGTTTTCAAGTCATTTGTGGGTTTTTCTTTGCATCCTAAACAATTTTTCTGACAGTTGTGGCTGAAATTTCTGTTGGTCTATCTGACCTTGGTTTGGTTTCAACAGATTCCATCATTTTTCACTTCTTTATTAGAGTTTGAACACTGTCGATTGATATCCCTTTCCTGATTTCCTGACAATTCAATTACTTTTTCCCACAGATCCTTTGACAGTTCTTTTGCTTTCTCCATGACTCAGACAGAAACATCAGTGCAGCACTGGATGAAAGATACAAGGGTCTGTCAGGAGCCCAGGAACTCACTGTGTTAATTATTCATTTTCTCTGAAAAATGGCCAAAAAAATAATTAAAATAAATAAATTACAAATTCTGCCAGGGTAAAGGTATGAGCACAACTGTATTTACCCAATGAACTTGGCCGAAGGTGATTGGATTTAGTAAAACTGTCCCTAACCACGCCCATAACTGAGCAGTCTGAGCATTGGTCCAATCAGCAGCAGTTCTAATGCCGGTAGTTTTCCGGGAGCAGAACTGGGAAAGTAACAGAGCTTCAGGTTCATCGGATCAGGATCGTGTTAGAACCAAGCCAGTGACATTTATCAAGAAGTCACTGGAGGAAAGTCACTTTTGATGGAGCTTCGACACTAAACAATGAGTCTAACCTTTTACAGTTGAAGCCTCAGGGTTGAGCAATCGACAGGAGGCGGAGTCACAGAGCATGTGTGGTTTCAGAAGAATAAAAAAAAAACTGCTTTGATTCAAATGTGCAAAATAAAATCCCACCAACACTTTTAGGAAAACCGTCACAGGATTTTACAGATATTAGTAGAAAACTCAAAAAGATAAATAATGTCAGTTTAAGGCAAAAAAATAAATACAAAATAAAGTAAAATAAAGTTTAGAGTCTTTGAGGAATGAGTGATAAGACTGTCTTAGCTTTTACAGAAACTGTATTTTCTAAATGTTTCCTGAACGTATCAATGACCTGCCAGAATTATGGACTTAACAGCGATGACAACGAAATATTCAACATGAGCTGTTCTTTAAACATGATCGAGGGTTTGTTTTGGTTATGGTCTGAAACAGTAGAGAATACACAGAGGTTCAAAATAAGTGAATAAAAGAAGCAACTGTGGCACCGTTTGTATCAATATCGAGCTGAGCAGTGCTCCGTGTGTATAACTCGTCAGGTTCTGAACACGTTCGCTGTGTGTTAAGACATTATGGTTTGTAACAGAGACTGGTTTGACTATTTCAACAGAGATACGGTGTTTGGCCTAAAATCTGGTCTAAACCAGGTCAAAACCAGGTTTAAACCAGGGACCTGTTCTACAAAGCTTGTTGAACATGCCTCTGATCAGTTTCTCTCTGATTAAAGACAAACTAACAGCTTCAGTCTGGTTCAGAGGATCATGACGAGGGCTAACAACTGAGACTAAAGAACCAATCACAGACAGGTCTGAGAGAGTGAACACTAAGGGCCTTTCTGAACCCAACCCATGTGTTATAACTTACTTAATAACCAGTTTACAGTGTCACTAGTTGAGTGTACGTTCAGCTCCAGATGATGCTTGTCCTTTTTAACCTGCAGCTCAGGTCTCAGATTTACCTCGAGAGAAACTGGACCAGCTTTGTAAAACAGGCCCAGGACAAACACCATGTCTGCATTTTCTGTTTTTCTTTGTCGAAGTGAGGTCACCAGTAGAAGGAGCGGGACAGGAAGTTGGTGGCGGCCCCTAACCAGCCGGCCCCGCCCTCAGTGGAGCCGACTCGGGTCACGGCTCGGTCCGGGTCCTGGGACGGACTCTCGTCTTCGGGGAGATAGTCCGGTAAGTCCTGGTTCTGCTCCACCTCCACAGAAGAGTCCTCAGGGAACGACACCAAGACCTGGACAGGGACCGGGACGTCTCAAAGGACTGTCTATAAAGTCCTGACTCTAACTCAAACTGTTGCTTCACCTTTATGCATAACCCGGCCTCCCCTCCATAAACCACCACAGGACCCCCCCCCCAGGACAGTATAAGTCTAGTCTGTTATTCCAGTCAGCTCAGGGGAATGTAGAGCGGGATGTGTAAATACCTCCTGCCCGTTCTCTCCTTTGACGACCTGCTGAGCCTTCATCACCTGAGTCGAGGCAATCGCAGACGCCAGCGCCTGGAAAATACACTTTACTTTATTTGACAGAACGGATTAGTCCCAGAATAAGCGCCTCACTGTGGCCTGGACCAGCAGCATTTCTACAGAAACAGTAACTAGTTCAGCGTGACCCCAGACACTGAAAAATATTGAACAATGTTCTCACTGGGATATTTCTGTAAAAGGCTGCTGACAGGGCTCAAAAATAGCATCTGTCATGTTCCACTTTACAAATAATAAAGAATTCCCCAAACTAAAAATACCCACGAACATGTCTTTAACAGAAAGAGAGGAAACAAGGCTCTTGAGTTAGTTTAATGAGGAAGTAACAGTCTTTCTGACGATGAAGTCAGAGCTGAAGATTTAGGGGCAGCTCTGAACTTCACTTTGGTGGAATGTGTTAGTGTATATGATAAAAGAGCAGCTGATGTTGAGGAGAGTATTTGAATTATTCAGACCATTGACAAAACTGACCTCTGCTTTCAGGTCTGAGCGGATCCGGACGATGCACCTCCTGACGGCCATCTGAAACGTGAAGCTGATGACTCCTCTGATCTTCAGCAGAGCCTCCTCACACAGACCGCGCCGGCCCTGGGACCATACACTTTAATATGGTTTAAATCCATCTAAAACCTGTTCAAATCCAACTACAACTTGTTCAAATGCCTGTAAACACAGTTTTACCGAGTCGTCCAGCCCGTCGATGTGGAGGATGACTGTTTTCGCTCGTTTGTTGTTCGACCCGAGGAAGAACTGTGCCTTGCGTTTGGTGCTGACTGTTTCTCCGCTCGGCTCTGACTCGGCATTGCTCGAGGCCTGGAGGAGCTCGTAGATCTCTGAGGCCAGCAGCTTCGTGTCTCCAGGAGTTGTCGACCTCCAGACAAGCACAAGTCAGAAATACAGTTTTACAGGCCTTTGGGAGAAGAGACTGTTCAGATGGATAAAAAAATGCAGTGGAAAAGTGAGTTTGTGTAGCTCTTCCGTGAGACTCACTTCTGGACGACGTTCTGGAGACTCAGCATCATCCCCAGCTCCACTTTCAGACGCTCACGATTCGCTCTGCATTCAGCCAGATACCGGATCGCCTGAGGACAGCCAATCAGAGGAGAGGAAAGGCTAAGGAGAGGACCAATCAAAGAAAAGGCTAAGGAGAGGACCAATCAGAGAAGAGCACAGGCTGAGGAGAGGACCAATCAGAGAAAAGGCTAAGGAGAGGACCAATCAGAGAAAAGGCTAAGGAGAGGACCAATCAGAGAAGAGCACAGGCTGAGGAGAGGACCAATCAGAGAAGAGCACAGGCTGAGGAGAGGACCAATCAGAGAAGAGCACAGGCTGAGGAGAGGACCAATCAGAGAAGAGCACAGGCTGAGGAGAGGACCAATCAGGAGAGGACAGGCTCTTGGGCCTGGTCTGATTAAACTGTGCAGTGAATGTGGCGGCTGCAGTTCTGTGTCTCACCAGCAGGGCAGAGTACACAACCTGGGGGTTGGGGTGGTCCAGGAACAGGATGAGCCCCGGGAGACAGCCCTGGTCCTGGACAATGGCCCTGCGGTTCATCGGGTCTGAGGCCAGGTCCCGGAGCTGGTTCACCACGGCCAGAGTGTCCGGCTCCATGCTCATCCTGCCGAGGGTCAGGGGTCACCCATCAACTATGGCAAGAGAGGAGGGACACGTCAGGAGAGTACATGTCTTACAAAGAAGGACAGGGTTCTAGTTGGATTAGAACAGGTTTTAGATGGATTTTAAAGTTAGTTTTCAGATAGCATAAACGGACGTATTAATCAAAAATCCCCCCCATTGGATTTCTCCTTATATTTCCGCTTTTAGAGCCTGCCCCCTGGTGGACGGAGGTATGGCAGCACCCTTACTCGAGGCTCCATGAGAAAGGCTTGAGCAGGAGTCACACCGTCCTTTCAGAGCTAACGACTATGAGACCAGAACAGTCTGGTCCAATCAGAGTTAGTTTCAGGTCAAGCCCCTCCCTCTAGAGATAAAGCTCAGCTCTATTACCAGATGATCTCAGAATTAAAAGTCTTGGATTTAGAGACAAAATGTCTTCACCTTGAAAACCGAGTCCAGACGCTTTTGCTTTAACCTTTTCTTCAATGTGCTTTAATAATTTTAATGCAAGTAGGATAACAGAACACTTAGTTTGAGCACACTGTGAACACACCATCTAAATGTTATTAGTGATACATTCTGTTCTTCTTTTTATGTTGAAAATGGAATATATAGATCTTTAACATGTAATATTTCAGGTCCACCGTCTTGTTTAAAACCACTAAGAGTTTGGTTTGAGTCGACTTTAAGGATTTTTCCAATAAATCCTGTTCAAATAGAGACAGAGTTAAAGCAGATGAGTATAAGCTTCAGCTTTAACCAAATGACATCAGCACAACACCGACAGTCTGTGTCCCCGGGTTCTCCCCTTTCCCCCGGACTGAATAAACTCACATGACACGGTCTCCGGGCGGCGTTAGCACCCGTTAGCCTGCCTCCCGGTAACCGCCGCTGTTTCCAAACCACGAGCCGCGAGGAACCGGTGTGTAATCTTTAACGACGAAATAAAAGCGTTCACGGGGACAGTAAATAAATGGTGGACCCTTTTTCCGCTATCAGGTGGTGTGCGTGGTGACGTAACAGCAGCGAGCACCGTGATTGGACAGAGAGTGGTCACATGATTGACGGATTATGAGACGCGAGGTTGCAGTCCAACGCCCTTTGAAATAAAATTAATTAAAAATAAAATATAAAAATAAAATTTTGAAATCCACCAAAAATATTCAAAATACAAAAAAATACTCAGTGGTGTGAATCTAATTTATGCTGCACGACCCCCGCTGAACTAAAGGGACCATAACACAAAGAGTCTGAACCAGACCAGGTTCAGACCAGGACCAGACTAGACCAAAACCAGAACCAGAACAAGACCAGGACCAGACCAGGTTCAGACCAGACCAGGACCAGAGCAGGTCCAGACCAGGTTCAGACCAGGACCAGACCAGGACCAGAACCAGGACCAGACCAGGTTTAGACCAGGACCAGACCAGGTTCAGACCAGGACCAGACCAGGACCAGAACCAGGACCAGACCAGGTTTAGACCAGGACCAGACCAGGTTCAGACCAGGACCAGAGCAGGACCAGACCAGGCTGTCTACAGAACACAACAGCCCTGTTTCAACCTTTGTATTCGTACCACTTCACCCTCCTTGACTCCATTGGTATTCCAGCTGTAACACTTGGGAAACCTTCTAAAACCTTCTTCTTCAGCTCTTTTCCACACTTCCCATTGCTCTGGACCGTTTACCTCTTCTCCCTTTGACCTCACTGTTCCACTTGGATCCCTCTCACACACATTTATTCTGTCCTTCCTCTTCTCTCCAGAGCAAACCTCCACCTGCTCTCTGCTCTCACCACAGATCACAATATCATCACAAACATAACCGTCCATGAAGATTCTTGTCTGATCTGTCAGTCTGTCCATCACCACAAGAAGGGGCTCAGAGCCATGAACTCCTCTGACACACCTACTACACCTTACCTCTGTCCTACTGCTCTCGTACACGTCCTGCTCCACTCTAACACACTTCACCTCTGTCCTACTGCTCTCGTACACGTCCTGCTCCACTCTAACACACTTCACCACTGTCCTACTGCTCTCATTACACGTCCTGCTCCACTCTAACACACTTCACCACTGTCCTACTGCTCTCGACACTTCCTGCACCTCTCTAACACACTTCACCACTGTCCTACTGCTCTCGTACACGTCCTGCTCCACTCTAACACACTTCACCACTGTCCTACTGCTCTCGTACACGTCCTGCACCACTCTAACACACTTCACCTCTGTCCTACTGCTCTCGTACACTTCCTGCACCTCTCTAACACACTTCACCTCTGTCCTACTGCTCTCGTACACTTCCTGCACCACTCTAACACACTTCACCTCTGTCCTACTGCTCTCGTACACGTCCTGCTCCACTCTAACACACTTCACCTCTGTCCTACTGCTCTCGTACACGTCCTGCTCCACTCTAACACACTTCACCTCTGTCCTACTGCTCTCGTACACGTCCTGCACCACTCTAACACACTTCACCTCTGTCCTACTGCTCGCACACTTCCTGCACCACTCTAACACACTTCACCTCTGTCCTACTGCTCTCGTACACTTCCTGCTCCACTCTAACACACTTCACCTCTGTCCTACTGCTCGTACGTCCTGCTCCACTCTAACACACTTCACCTCTGTCCTACTGCTCGTACACGTCCTGCACCACTCTAACACACTTCACCTCTGTCCTACTGCTCTCGTACACGTCCTGCACCTCTCTAACACACTTCACCTCTGTCCTACTGCTCTCGTACACGTCCTGCTCCACTCTAACACACTTCACCACTGTCCTACTGCTCTCGTACACGTCCTGCACCACTCTAACACACTTCCCCTCTGTCCTACTGCTCTCGTACACGTCCTGCTCCACTCTCACACACTTCCCCTCTGTCCTACTGCTCTCGTACACGTCCTGCACCTCTCTAACACACTTCACCACTGTCCTACTGCTCTCGTACACGTCCTGCACCTCTCTAACACACTTCACCTCTGTCCTACTGCTCTCGTACACGTCCTGCTCCACTCTAACACACTTCACCTCTGTCCTACTGCTCTCGTACACGTCCTGCTCCACTCTAACACACTTCCCCTCTGTCCTACTGCTCTCGTACACGTCCTGCACCTCTCTAACACACTTCACCACTGTCCTACTGCTCTCGTCCACGTCCTGCTCCACTCTAACACACTTCACCACTGTCCTACTGCTCTCGTACACGTCCTGCACCTCTCTAACACACTTCACCTCTGTCCTACTGCTCTCGTACATCCTGCTCCTCTAACACACTTCACCTCTGTCCTACTGCTCGTACACTGCTCCACTCTAACACACTTCCCCTCTGTCCTACTGCTCATTACACGTCCTGCACCTCTCTAACACACTTCACCACTGTCCTACTGCTCTCGTCCACGTCCTGCTCCACTCTAACACACTTCACCACTGTCCTACTGCTCTAGCCTAACTTCCACTCTTTCCCATTGTATAACTCATCAGCTCAATAATTCTGTAGTTTCCACAACTCTGCACATCTCCCTTCTTCTTTAAATTGTGCACCAAAACACAACCTGGACACTTCCATACCTCCACTGGTCTGTCGTCAGGACCAACTGCTTATCTTCTCTTCATCCTCTTCAAAGCCCTCCTAACTTCACCTTTGTTAATCCTTTCTACTTCCTGTTCAACAACATTTGCCTCTACTACTCTGCTCTCTGTCATTTTCCTCATTCATCAGTTCCTCAAAGTACTCCTTCCATCTTTCCCTCCCCCTCCTGTCACCTTTTCGACACATCACTCTAACCTGTTGCACTTCCTCTCCATCTCTGTCCCTCTGCCTCGCCGACCCATACACATCCCTCTCACCTTCCTGAGTCTCTCTTTACAGTGTGTGTATAAAAGGTCAGTGAGTTTCTGGGCTCAAGGTAATTGAACTGTATAAAACAGGAAAGGGTTATTAAAAGATATCCCAAGGAAGTGATAGTAGTGTTTAACCTCTAATAAAGAAGTGGAAAATAAAAAAGGTCAGGTAGATCAACAAAAATTTCAGCCACAACTGCAGGAACATTGTTCGGGATGCAAAGAAAAACCCACAAAAAACTTTAAGTCTTTGTCCAATCACAGCTCCCTTTTGAAAAAGGAGTGCTCCCATTGGTCGAGACCGACGTTAATAAGGAAGTAATGTCTGGCACTAAAAGAAAGAGTACGACTGGACACGACTTTAACAGAGAAACAGCAGAAACAGAAACATTGCTGACGCTGCAGTGTTTGAGTGTTTGGAGGAAGAAAGGTGCTGCTGTTGGCTTCACTTGGGCTCTTAAATATGGAAAGTGCTGTTCTGCGATGACGCTTCAGTAGATCCATCTTAAATCCATTTTCACTGTTAAAAAAAACATACACAGAATTGACTAAATTTGACCCAATGTTTTTTATCTTTAAAATAAAGTAAATAATAAATCAGCTCTTGGACAGAGATGTGTGTTTTTTGGAACGACACAAAGACACTAACCTGGAGCTGGACACGGACTAAACCTGGTTTAGACTAGGTCTAAAGACCAAGACCAGGGCAAAGCCAACACAACAGACCTGTGTAACTCGAGACTCTGGTTTGAATGACGCCCTGTTCAGACGGACTTTACCCAGAACTGGGTCAGATTTCACTAAAAACACTTCCCACTGCTTTTGTCCACTCTTTGCACTTGGCCCTGAACGTCAGGGTAAACCCTTAAACTAACACGAGCTGCTGCCAAACTGTGAACCCAGCCCAGCCTCAGATCTTTGTCGACAGTAAAGTCAGGATTATTATCACTTAATCATTTCATATCCACGTCCTTCAGAAACAAGTGTGGCCTGGAATATTTGTCCTGAAAATATTGTTTGTGTTAAAGCTCAACTCAAATTACTGCAGCCAAATAAAACTCTGAGATTAAGATAAAATTAAAGCAGGATTAAAGCAGCAGTTGAACTTTTATTTTGCCCCAAATGTAGATTGTCCAGCAACAAGAGCATAAATAAATAAATAAATAAATAAATAATAAGGCTGTCAGTAAAAGAGCAAGTGCAATCCTTTAATAACAACAGATATATTTTTTATTAAGAAATATCTGTTGTTATTAAAGGACCACTTTTGAAAGACGCTACTGTGTTACGTCCGATAAAACAAATATGTTAGACTCGTGCGTTATTAAAATCTCTCTCCTGTGAGCGTCTCAGCTGGATTACACTGACACTGTCCTGAACCTGCTGCTGAAGACTGAAGCCAGTGGGACCTGAACGTCACCACGAACAGTCGCTTGTGTGTCCATCAGCTCCAGTCCTTCTCAGACACCGACACAGAACCTGTCCAGAGTAAATAATCCTCAGACAGACGGGTTTTATCTGAGAAATGTCTTTATCTGAGTCCTGTTATTCCCAAAACATATTATCAGTAATCTAATCTTTCACAGTGTGTTTTGTAAAGACAGTGCTTCAGATCTGAGTTGAGCAGCTTCAGGAGCCTTTTGTATGGTCTATGTTCAAGGCCTTACACAGATTTTCAAAAACACTGAGGTCCAAACATAGGTGGATTTGAACAGGTTTCAGATGGATTTGAACAGGTTTTAGATGGATTTGAACAGGTTTCAGATGGATTTGAACAGGTTTTAGATGGATTTGAACAGGTTTCAGATGGATTTGAACAGGTTTTAGATGGATTTGAACAGGTTTCAGATGGATTTGAACAGGTTTCAGATGGATTTGAACAGTTGTAAAAATAATCTAATTGTTAGAATTGTACATTGTACAGTGTTTTTAGGCTTTAATCATTCAGTGTAATCCATTCTGATCACAATGACTAAAGCAACTAACAGAGTCAGAAAGAACAAACGTACCATCTTCTGTAAAACAATGCACCAACACATTTGCTTTTTGTAAAAAACACAAGATTTGCAAAAGTAATTAAAGCATCTGGAGGTTGAACACGTTCAATGTAAGTTCTGAGAAATGTGCCAAAGCAACTGAGAAAAACTCTAAATGGTCATTTATTCTGAAGTGGCTCGGAGCATTTATTGTGAAGGGTCAGAGCGGAAACTCACGCGGGCTGTTTTCGGTCCTTCAGCGGGAGAGGTCTCAGTCCTGGTCAGAACCTGGACTAAACCTGGTCTGGATCTGGCTTGGACGATGGTCGCGCTCGTGCTGCTGCTGCTGCTTGCGCTCGTGACGCTGGTTCTGGTCGCGCACGCGCGGAGGAAAAGGTGAGATTGGTTCTGGTTCCGTTTAACTTCAGTTTTCATCTTTTTTCCTGAGCTTTTTTCCTGAGCCCTTTTTCCTGAAGTTGTGCAACTGTGAGTCAGAGGCTGTCTTTACGTGTCGCTCTAAACTTTAACACTCGTCCTGACGCAGCGTAAACGTAAACGTAACGAGTGACAACGGAACGCAAATAAAACGTGACGAACCACACTTTAATGAGACACTGACACACTGACTTTAAAATCGAATTATCTTCTTTAGATAATTCGATTTTAAAGAATGAACGGATCAGAGAAATGAGTGCTTCCCAAACTCTGGGTCGGGCCTAAAAGTGCGTCAACAGAGGTTTTTTTTGGGGCCAAAGACACTACAACATAAATGAAAAATGACCGAAAGAGCATTAAAAAGAAAATAAAAACAAATAAGCTAAAAATAATCTAAATGCAAAAAAGACCAAACCTATTATAAAAATAAAATGAATAAAACATGACTGAACCAAACTAAAGCAGATTCTTTTGGGATTCTGAAAAATGTGTCACAATAAAAAAAAAAAAAGTGAATACTGAGAGAAAAAAAACAACTTTTTTTAAAAACAGACACTAAGAAAACAAAGTTGTGACGTAATTAAAAGGAAAAGGTTTAATAAATAAACACTCAAAGTACATGTTTATCATTCTTTCTCTGAAGCAGAAGAACATTTACAGAAGAACTATCTTTAATTCACTTGTTCTTTTAATCATTTACTTAATATTTTATTTTTTAGTTTAAATGCATTTTCTGTTTCTAACAGTAAAGTATTTGTCTTGTAATAAAAATATATTGTTTTGTAAAATTATGACAGTTCTTTTGTTTAATGACCTTTTAAAGATATAGATATAAAGATAAGTATAATCACTATCATTGTTGTTTTTATTATTGAGACAATGCCTTTTATTAATAAAGGAGTCACTGCTCCTGTCTGCTTCTCCAAACCCAAAACCCAAAAGACCAACAACAGTTCAGAAAGAGTCCAGAGTGTGTTGCTGTGGGAGGGGCTGATGTGGGCTGCTCTCCTTTAACTCGCCAATGAAAAGAGTCGGGGTCAGAGGTCAGGGGTCAGGGCTCACAACAGAGGTGTAACAGTGGAAGAAACAACACAAAAAAACGAAAGTAAAGAAAAACACCATCGGCTAAAGTTACATACGTACTATTATGAATAAATCGATTGGTTTTACCAGAATTTCAGCTACATTTAGTCAGACAGGCTCCGACCAGGCTCAGAACCCGGTAAGAACCGGGTCAGGACCGAGTCTCACAATATTCATTTTTAGGACGTTTCACTCAGAGCTCACCTTCCAGGGTTCAAGCTCTATATGTCCTGTCCTGGTCTTGTCCCGGTCATGACCCGGTCTTGTCCTGTCTCCACAGACGTCCCGGGGAGCCCCCTCTGGTCTTGGGCTGGATCCCGTTCCTCGGTAAAGCTCTGAACTTCAAGACTGACAGCTACAAGTTTCTGGAGGATCTCAGAAAGAAACATGGAGACGTCTTCACCGTCCTCATTGCAGGTCAGAGGTCACAGGGGTCAGAGATTTAGTCTTGGTTTAGTCCTGGTTTAGACCCGGTTTAGTCCTGGTTTAGACCCGGTTTTGTCCTGGTTTAGACCTGGTTTAGACCTGGTTTAGACCTGGTTTAGACCTGGTTTAGACCTGGATTAGTCCTGGTTTAGTCCTGGTTTAGTCCCGGTTTAGTCCCTGTTTTGTCCTGGTTTAGACCTGGTTTAGACCTGGTTTAGACCTGGTTTAGACCTGGATTAGTCCTGGTTTAGTCCTGGTTTAGTCCCGGTTTAGTCCCTGTTTTGTCCTGGTTTAGACCTGGTTTAGTCCTGGTTTAGTCCCCCCCCCCCCAGAGTTGTCACGTAGTAAAAACCTAGCTCTAGAGACTGGAGCTATCTTTTGTACCAGGCTGTAAACATGATTTTTACACACGCCATTGTGTTTCTCCTTATATTTCCGCTTTTGGAGCCTGCCCTCTGGTGGACGGAGGTATATCGCTGTATTTCGCTGTATTTCGCCGTGTGGCGGCGCCCTTACACGAGGACCATTTAAGAGGTTCCATGGGAGACGCTTGGATTTAATCCATACTTTTACTTTAAGATTAAACAGTGTCAGATCTGTGTCGTACTGTGGATCAACAGCCGGTTGTGCGTACACCAGGAAGGGTCTAGTACGCATAAATCCCACGCTCGCTCTGTTGAATGGCCACTTTTACAGAGCTGCAGTCGTTTTTACACAACTTTGATAACTGAGGTCCAGTGTGATGTGTCTAAGTTACATTATGACTTAGTCGCTAGTTCTCTCTACGTTTGTGCTCAAAGTCTCCTTGACACCTGCAGCTCATTCCTGATTGTTCACTGGTGTTTCTATCGTCTACCTGTAATTTCTCCTGCTCCAGAGCAGGTTAGCCGTTCAGTCTAAGTTTCCAGAGATCTGCATCGAGAGAAGGTGAACCAGCTTCTGAAACTGTAAACCCAGGGTTAATTCTTACCTCTGACCTCCTGATCTAGCTTCAGACAGGGCCCAGGGTTGTTCCAGGTCTGCTTATCTGGTCTAGAATAGGTTTTTCTGGCCTAGAAGCGGTTTAACCCAGTCTTCTGTCTCCCAGGCCGCTACATGACCTTCATCCTGAACCCCCTTCACTTCCCGAGCGTCACTAAACTGGGCCGGCAGCTGGACTTCCATGAGTTCACAGATCGTGTGGCTCCGTTCGCCTTCGGTTACACCCCTCTGAGCTCGGGACACCTCTCCGGGCTCCAGCAGCAGGTCCAGAGCTCCTTCTTCCTGCTGCAGGGTCCCAGCCTCACGCCTCTGTCCCAGAGCATGATGAGGAACCTGATGGTGGTCTTCAGGGAGGACTACCTGAGCCTGACCGGGGCCGATTGGAGCCATGGGCAGCTGTACGACTTCTGCAATAGAGTTGTGTTTGAGGCCACCTTCATGACCATATACGGGCGTCCTGCCACAGAACAACGCCACCGCGGGATGGACGCCATGAGGCAGGACTTCAACTGCTTCGACAAAGTGTTCCCCATGCTCATTGCTCAGGTCGGGACACTTCCATCTGTCTCCTGAAAAGTGATCTGTGTAAATAAACCCTTTAGAGGTTCAGCACAGGACACTATTTTAAACCTGGTTTAGACCTGAACAGGATTTACATGGATTTGAACAGATTTTACATGTCTGTGAATGTTCTCAGTCATCCAGGTCACATTGAAGAAAAGGTTAAAGCAAAGGTATCTGGACTCAGTTTTCAAGGTGAAGACGTTTTGTCTCTAATTCCAAGAGTCTTTATCAATTCTGAGATCAAACAGACAGGAACCAGAGACAAAAGGGAAGGATGTAGTTATCCCTTATTCTGCCTGGTTTATCTGAAAACCATAACAGGATTTTCTACAAACACAACATTCCAGTCCACTTTAAACCTGGGAACACTCTGCGTCAAAAACTGGTCCATCCTAAAGACAAGACCCCCACAAACACAGTAATGTAGTTTATACAGTTCAGTGAAGAGTGCAGTGACAGTTATGTTGGAGAAACAAAACAACAGCTTCACAAGAGGATGTCTCAGCACAGAAGTGCCAATCCTGGAGGACCTGAGTCTGCAGTCCACCTCCACCTCAAAGAGAAAGGACAGTCCTTTGAGGACAGCAATGTCCGGATTTTGTCCAGAGAGACCAGATGGTTTGAGAGAGGGGTGAAGGAAGTGAATGGAAAAGCCCTCTTTGAACAGAGGAGGAGGCCTCAGATTCATGTTGCCTAGTATTTATATAGTATTTAGTATTATATATAAGATTTCAGTGTTCTGAAACCTACTTCAAAAGAGTTACACTCTAGAACAACAACACCTGAATGGAACAGTGTCACTAACGACTCTCACATCAGGAGTTACACTGTCCTTTTAGAGCCAACGACTATGAGACCAGATCAGCCTGGTCCAATCACAGTTAGTTTCAGGTTAAACTCCTCCCTCTAGAGATAAAGCTCAGATCTCTTACAGTTGATCTCAGAATTGATAAAGTCTCTTGGAATTAGAGACGAAACATCTTCACCTTGAAAACTGAGTCCAGATGCTTTTGCTTCAACCTTTTTTCATAACAGATTTTAGTTAGATTTGAACAGGTTTTAGATGGATTTGAAGAAGTCTTTACCATATGCCATGTTGAACTTCTCCATGTGGTGTGTTCAGGTGCCACTCTGGCTCCTGGGTCAGACCAAAGCCATTCGACAGACGCTTATCCAGCGTTTCCTGCCCAGCTCCATGTCTCAGTGGATCGAGCAGTCACAGTTCATCCACCGCCGGAGCCAAGTGTTCGATCAGTACGAGTCTCTGAGCAGCGACGACAAAGCAGGTACTGGACCTGGTCTAAGTCCGGACTAACTCTGTCTCCTTCAAACACTGACCTCCATGAGTCTGGACCTGGTCTAAGACCGGACTAATTCTGTCTCTCGCAGCTCATCACTTTGCCATCCTCTGGGCGTCAGTCGGAAACACCGGCCCCAGTCTGTTCTGGTGCGTGTACTACCTGCTCCGCCACCGGGAGGCGCTGCAGGCCGTGAAGAGGGAGATACAGAAAGTGATGTCACAAGATGGACTGGAGTTTGACCCTGACAAAGACATGTTCCTGAGCCGAGAGCAGGTCGACCGGCTCCTGTGTCTCGGTAAGAACCAGGTTCTGAAAAGATTTACTAAGAAGTGGTTCAAAGTTCCTTGAAATCTCAGACTTTATTGGGTTTTGCACAAAGCAAAGTGGTTCAGTCTCTACTGCTTAGTCCCGTTAGGGGTCGCAGGTGACTGGAGCCTATCCCAGCAGGTTTGGGCCTGAGGCGGGGTTCACCCTGGACAGTGGCCACACTTTAGAGTTGTGTGTGTGTATACAGTGGCATGAAAAAGTATCTGAAGCCTTTGGAATTTCTCACATTTCTGCATAAAATCACCATCAAATGTGATCTGATCTTTGTCAAAATGACACAAATGAAAAAACAGTGTCTGCTTTAACTAAAACCACCCAAACATTTATAGGCATATTTTTAATGAGGATAACATCCAAACAATGGCAGAAGGGGGAGGAATA